>BOPP01000040.1:6651513-6740148 GCA_017312745.1 Gryllus bimaculatus | reverse complement strand
ACTCTTCATTGCCCACTCCCACTCTTCATTGCCCACTACCACTCCCACTCTTCATTGCCCACCCCTACACTTCATTGTCTACTCTACACCACTCTCCTCACTCCATCTCGACCAGCCCTCAGGCTCATAAGGGGTTCCACGATCACAAGTACAGAATCACGTGACTCTGAATTTTGTTCTACTGTTTTCATGGTAATACAAATCTTAAAGAAAGGACATGGAATAATTAGCCAGAACTTTTTTTATTAAATAAAGTAATGATCAATATATGATGCATTAATTTATGAGTCCAACTGTATGTTCTAGTCTCGCAGTTCAGAAATCTATGTTAAATATCAAAAGTCTCATGTACCATGTTAAATCGGTCAGTTATCCCGATTGTGATAGAAAAGTATTCGCACGATACACTATCAAAACTATCTAATAAAAGGAATTTCGTTTGGTTTTCAGCCACTTCACATCGTGCTCGGAACCTTTGTCATAGAAGCATAATTTTGTGTGATAGCATGAAAAGTATTTCTGAAGCATACGAAAAATCAATCAACGTGTACTTACTAGTACATCTACCTCTTTCAGCCATTCAAAATGAGACTTCTTTCGTTGAAGAAGAAGAATAATCAAACTGACTGTTGGAAGGAATAATTTCTACTAAAATTAGTCTACTTACGATTACCTTACTTCCACTTACGCAACTACTAGCGCAGAATCGAGAAGCTCGCCAGATCCTTGTTTGTAGAGTTCGCGTGAGATATCTGCACCGTTTAACTGTGAGCCAGCATTCGTATTTTGACAGTTGTCGATTGCGCAGATATCTCGTGCGAACTCTCGAATTTGCAGCGTTTAACTTCAGTGTTGTATTGTCAGCAGAAAGAACTTGCCAAAAAATGAAGACCTAGCTTATAATAAACATTTTCCATTGTACTCGTCGACGTTCTTCCTTTGTCATAAGAACTTTTTTTTCAATGCGATTCTCTTTCCCATACGACATATAAAAGATCTTGTTATACTGTAATGCACTTTTTTTAAATTACCCTTCAAGTTGAAAAGAAGTTAAGATGGGTACAGTCTCTCCTCATTGAAACATTTACATTTCATTTTCGAGACATAAAAGCTCTCTCGTGCACATGATTTTACTTATGTCATTGAACTTACATACTTGATTATGTACACTCTGTTTCACGTTTTGCAAACGTAGCTATGTAATGATTGATCAGCCTAATTAGAATTTCTAGTCATTAGAATTGATCCTGGCTATATTAATTGGCTGATCTCGAATTGAATAAATTAGAGTTCAATTTTGGCACTGTAATCATTCAGAGAGGGAACTGCTTTATTACTAGTAGCGAGGAATGAACATAATGAGCGTAGTTTCAGCGGTACCTCGACATATGTCAAATCTCGCGTGTGATTTACGTTTACAATTTGTATCGAAGAGTTCCAAAATATGAGTAATAAATATTGAGAGACTTGGGTCAAATTGATAAGATTTTTTTTTGTGTCCTAATAGGTAAACTACAAAAATTCAGTGTTGTCCAACGTTTTAAAAAAATACAAAATTCAGTGTTGTCCAACGTTTTATCCACTTTGTAATAAATCTAGTAAGTTTGGTTTACTTAGTAGCTTAACTCAGTTTAAATTTGACTATTAATGCTGCGAAATGTGTAATTGATGTTGACTTGCGAAATGTTTGACAGGAGGTCATGGATTATTGAAAACCTTGTGTGGACTTTCCATTACGAAACTGATAATTGTTATAGTGTGTCATTAGAACGTTTGTGTTCTAATTACTCTTTTTACGAAACTGATCTCAGATTCGTAAAGTTTACTTTTTATAACCAAAGGGCACAACTGATTTTATGTTGTAACTAGTTTTGTTTATTATTTATTATTTGTTATGTTTTATTTATTTTATATTATTGAGCAATTTTTTATCTTCATGTAAAATGAATTTCCTGTTGAAATAAAATAAAGCACTACCTACTTTTGTACTGTTCCGTTGATTACTAGAATTAATAGTTTTAAATGGGTACCCGGATATTTGTTGTATTTTATGGATTCCCGAGTTTTTTTGTTTTCGTAAAACTTTGAAAACTGAAGTAAAAGTAATTTCGTATCCTTGAAAATTTGAATTTTTGGGGCTCAGGATACAATAATTTTTTTCGTGAATTTTCGTGGCAAGTTAAATCGCATATAATATCGAATAGTTCCTTTTTTACATGTAATTGGAAATTCTGATTTCTCTTGCTTGATAGTTTCGGTACTCAGAGCCAAGCCCCCAAGTATGCAATAGAAGATCTCAGAAGATTTTGTTGATAGATCTCGAGGAACACTTGAAGCCATTGGTCTCGAACACCAGGTTCTAAGGTTCCGATTTTGAATAACGCACGATCGATGAGTCGGAGTATCGCTGTTAAGCGGAAAGTGTGTTTGCGGATTGCATTAGCACCTCTCTGCTTTGGGGACGTTTCAATCAAATTGTTAATGCTTATAAAGTGAAAGCGAAGTTTGTTCCCTCTCCGTGAATCTCTTTCTTTTAACGCCGCAGTGGTTTGGAGTGAAGGCCACCAACGGATCTCTGTAAACTACATAAATTGATTTATTTGTACAGTAAATATATTTGTTTAGCTACCTATAACTTAAGACTACGTACGTAAGAATTACGTTAGAATTTTCTAGATTGAATGTGAATTTTACATCCTTCACTACGCTACAGATTACGTACTACGAAAACTTAAAAGTTAATTTTGTTTTGAGAGAGTCTATCAAACATCACTTAATAAAAACGTCTGTTGTGTCTTATAAAATTTTTAATTTGTACATTTAATGTTAAATTAACATCACATAATATCAAAAAAGTCTCATATATTATATCATATTTTGTTTGATTTCGAAAAATTTGTCTGTGCGGCACTATCTATTACCCAGCATTACTGATTTTTTCCCCTCCCTCACACGAAAGGGCCTTGGGATCATTGTCTGGGATCATAGTCTTCTGTAATTTTCAGTTGGCAGCGATTCCGCAGAGTCAAAATTGTTTGGTAAAGAACATAATTTTAAAAACTAAAAATAACCAGATCAAGGGAAAATCCGTTTGTAGGACATTCTTCAATATTTTCTGACTACATTTTTGATTTGTAGCTTTTGAACAGTGGTGATTAAAATACATATTTCATTAAAAACATTTTCCCGCGTGATATCCCCATATCTACGGAAAAAAAACGTGCTCACAAGAAGCAATGTGCTTACTGCTTTTCTATCATTCATCATTTCACAAGTATTCGCTGTTACAATTTCTCATTATAATTGTGTGTTCCTCCGTGAACAAAAAGGTGGTTTCTGAATTGCTCTCTCTGGACGGGATCTCGCATTCTCCATTAGTTAAACGAGTTGAATGCTGGACCGAGGTTTTCTTTTGTGATGCATGGGCATCCAGATCTTTGTTCATGGTTTAAGTGACGTGGAACTTTAACTCTACAGTATAGTATCTTTGTGGATTTGGTAATTTTTCTGTCTGTTTGTTCTTTTCACTTATTTTGTAATTAATAAAGAATTCATTTTAGGAAGCGGAATGCGAGAAAACCGCCATGGATGTGAAGTACACAACCGACACGAAAATCGAAGATAATGCTCGAATGTTCAAATTGCAGAAAGCGAACTTCGACAGAGAAGTGAATACTGCCGTGAGTATTGGTGATGTATTTATTGTAAAATTAGTCTTAAGTAAGTTCAGAAGTTAGTCTAACTATGACTCTTATCGCAGATCTTATCAATGACAATTTTTTTTTATATTTATGTTGTATTTATGTCAAAAAGGAGTTGCTTCTCGAAGTCTGCAACAGACATTAATGAGGTTATAAGCTAGCGTTGAATGTCCATGAGTAAGGCTAGGGACCATCTCAATATTTGCCTTGTAGGTCAGGGAAATAGGAAGATCCCATCACGATTGACTCAGAAGCAGTTTTCAATAATATTGTTAAGACCAAAATGAAGTAAAATTACTTGTTTTAAAAATCTAAGGATTTATTAACAAGTGAAGGTTACTTTGTAGTAATGTTATATTGCCATTTGTTTATAAAAGTCTAATTTTATGGAAAAACGTTAACTGCAGAAATACTTTACCTCCTTGTTTATTGAAAGAAAGAAAAGAGTGAGGATACTATTGGCTTGCTCTTACAATTTTCATTCCTTAAAATGCAAAAGAATGCTGGAAGAGATTTCTTGACGAGAGTGCATAACCGAAGAAAAAGAACCCTCCTAAAAGGCCGTACACAGAGGAAGGAAATCAGTCTCTCCTCTTTCTCCCAGTACTTTGATCGCCCTCTAAAAAATTAAATAGTCTTTTTTTATGATTTTTTTGTATTTTGAAGTCGAATGTGCAAATAAATAATGAAATGACTTAACCCAAAACACAGATGTTTATTTTTCATTATTCCGAACCCTCCGCGAAACGCAAATCGTCTTGCGGCCGCGCCTTCTTCTGATTGGGTGTGACTGAGCGGTGGGGCGCTGCGCGCGCGGGGGCGGTTGCGCAGAAGGCGGAGGCGCAGCTGGCGTACGAGCTGCAGGCGGCCAAGATCCGGCAGAAGATCCGCAACGAAGAGATCCAGATCGAGGTGGTGGAGCGGCGCAAGCAGATCGAAGTGGAGTCGCAGGAGGTGGAGCGCAAGGAGCGCGAGCTCAACGCCACCGTGCGCCTGCCGGCGGAGGCTGAGAGCTACAAGGTGCAGGCCATCGCCGAGGGCAAGCGGTGAGTCAGCGCCCAGGACGTGTCTCGGACCGGGAGCTCCGGCGGATTTTGAGTTTTAGTTTTACTTCTCTAATTGTTTCCTGCTTGGGTCTGGGATAAGCATAATATTCATTATCATCGAAATCTGGTGTTAAGATAGAATAGAGATCAATTCATTCATTGATATGGAAAACAATTTGGTCATTCTTTAATACCTTCGTAATCCTTTATTAAGGGAAAAGTTAATATTTACATGAAAGATGTATTTCAAAAGTTAACGAATTTGTAGCCAAAAACATTTTCAATTATTTCTTATGACATTACCGGTTGCGATAGTTCAGCGGCCACAGCGTTGCCTTTGCAGCATTATTCAAGAGATCATCTACGGCTTGAGTCCCAACGGTTGTGTGACACAGAGCTGGCTCGAATTCACCTGCTATAAGGTGGACTAGCGACCGACTGCTCAGATCGATAGTTTTTTTGTGGTTTCTCCGATCAATAATACAAATGCCGGAGCAGTATCCTAAGAAACGGGCTCCGGATCACGCCCGATTTTTTGTTTCTTATCCTTGACATACACACACACACACACACCCGTCGAATTCCCTCCCTCCTTCACACACACACACACACACACACACACACACACACACATACGTTTATATGCACTGCATTACATGTGTAGAGAGGGTAGAGCATTTTCCGATATATTCTCGATCGGAGATACTTGAGAAAATCCAGCAACCGACGTTAAGGTCTGCACCATTCTCAGGTTGCATTGGGAAAGAAACGCCGTGTTCGCCACTTATGTTTAAAATGACTAATCGAAAAATCCATTGATAACTTAGATTTTTATTGTTTGTAAGAATTGCGATTTGTTGATTAGAAATTATACAGTGAAAATTGGTTTATTACATTAATTTTCAACGTAATTTTACCGTTCCCTTGGAATAGTAGAAATCATTTAGAGTTGTGCTCAGTAATTTTCTTTTCTCATATATCGCCATTTTCTCCTGAAAATTTCTCAATTTCAAGATATTTCCGTGAATTGACTGGTTTCTGGGTTCAAGCAGTAGACTCCATTACCCTCAATGTACCTCCGGCTGTATTGTACAGCGAGGTACATGCTTTTGTTATACTTGACAATTTGCTTGACATATATACAATGACAGCAAGAAACTTACTAGCAACCAGACAAGATTTTTGCTGTTAATATTTGAAAAACTGCACCGCAGACATGACTACAAAAGTCCAATATATTAGTGTCTGGCCAGCGGGCAAATTATTTTGAAATGTTGTAAAACCGTTGAACCGTGTGTCGCAAAACGCCACACTCCCGCAAAATGTATTCTTCCATCATGCGGATGAGCCGACAGCTAGCTGAAAAACACCTCGAGAGAGTCAGTTCAGTGAGTACGGTTGGAGGGGAAAAATAGTTTTCGCCAGTGATTCGAACCGGCTGAGTTGAGCTTCGAGCCAACATCACCGCTGTCTGCGCAGTGACTATGATCGGAAAGTCAAAGGTTTTGAGACCCGTCGGTAGATAGCTATATCGAATTCAGCCGTTGTGTAGAGGACAATTGTAGCAGCTGGCTGTCATGATCGTAAAGTTTTCCGTGGTCCTCTTCAGAGTCTGAAAATCTACCAGGTCCTCTCACGGCACCTTCCGCCCTTCTGGGGTGTCGTGAAGAGCACCTTGGCGCATCCCGCACATCGCGTAAACCTATCCCGTTTCTGTATTTTTACTTACAATACCTGCCCATGGTATTCCTTGGAGCTAGCACTATTTTTCTGAGTGCGTGATAAAGTTCCTCAATGAATCCTAGATTGCCCACAGTTGAATGTCAGGCGGAGAGTATTACACGAGGGCTACGGAATGCCCCCCCACACCTCAAACTCAACTGAAAATATTAATGTCTTATGTGGATTTCGAAACACAACCTTAGTGTCCCTAGCATCTACTTTTGACTCGCCTGCCCCAAGCCCCTGTCTCGCGATGCCAAATCACTTGACCGTACTAATTGTAAACGAGTTACAGCTTGATAATGTAATGATTTGATAAAACGAATAATATAACTAAACAGATATTTTAGTGCATACACAGTCTTCAATGTTCTTTGTAACATTGAATCTACGTATCTGAATAACTTTGTAATCTTGTGTGAGAAACTAATGGTGCCAAAGTTACTGTAGCTAAAAGATATTTCAACATCAGTAATTAACAATATTATCAAAATTCACTTATTTCTACAAATAATGCTATAGAACATAATATTTTTAATCAATTTTTTAACTCAGTGATTCATTTTACTTTCATCTAATATTTATATTGAGGAAATAGTCTTGTGTCAACTGAACAAACGTACGTGTTTTATTTTTTATGTACCCTAATTGTAGAATTGAAATATGACTTTCAGAATATTATTGAAGGTTAAAGTCTGGTTCTGTTTGAAAATTTTCATTGAAAAATTGTAGCCATTCTGGAGAAAATATTGTCAGCTTTCTAAAACCAGCCAATTTAATAGCACATTTTCACAGAAAACTTTTAAAATGTATTTACTATGATATAACTATGAAAACGGCACTCCACTTAACTTCCTTCTCTCACTAACACTTATATGAAATTTAAGTCCAGTAAAGTTGTATACAAATAAATACGGCACCTTGTGAATCAGTTCACATTTTATTTGAAAACAGAAAAGTAGGTAATTGAGAATGTGAAAAAGAAAATTAATATGTTAAAAGGTGCACTGCACCTTCACCGATGCCTTTGTTTCCTAGTCCCTGGTTTTATAGACATCTGCTATATAAAAATAATGATGTTAGCAGTCCATTATTACTGTAACTCTTGTTATTATATTGGTTTTGTTAATTAGTATTATCTAATATTTTGAATATCAATGCCTTCTTTCTTGTTGTCCTTGTTCCAGCTCATATATATCTCCTCTCACATAATTTTCAGAAATCACTGTCATATTGTTGCAACATTTTTTTGCAATTGTGACGCATTAATCCCTCCCTTCTTTCATTCACTTTTTTGCAGCTTTAGGAACTCTTGCAGGAATTAAATTTCAATTCAAATGTTAAAGCAGATGGTACTAACAAGTTGTAGTCAAGGCGCCAGGCAACACTTTTCGCAGTTGAGACACAAATTGGATATTTGTATTCAGTAAGCCAAAGGAACCAAATGTCAAAACTGCACCAAAAATTTCTCTTATTTTCTACCATTTGACTGGACTAAATTTGTATAATTGCATTTCACTTCAGAGCCCTTGTAAGAAAAAGTGGATAGATCCAGTTGTTAATTTTGGAAGAAAATTCTCTAACACTTGGTGTTGACAGAATCTATGTTTGGTGGGACCTTGATACTGAAAATATCAAATGTCGGCAAAACATCTGTCTGTACATCTCTGAACAACGCTAGTGGGTAAACTGTTCAGTTGACTTTCTCAAAAATTGATATTTCTCAATCGATCTAGCTGATGTCACGACTTCTTGGATTTGAAACAATTTTTAAAAAATTTTTTGGTACTTGTTGTTAATTGGTAATTGGTACAGGTTGGTAATTGTACCTGATGCCCTTGGGACATTTTCAAAATTTTCAAAAGAATGGCTCCATAATTTTTATTAAATTTATGGTTGGATAGTGTGAATGATGTATAAGAAAATAGTGCAGGTCTCATTTTTGTTGAAAATGGTTTTTCAAATATTTCAAAAGTTCAAAAATTTTTCGGCGTCTTCCTACAACTACAATTATGAAGATAGAGATTTTTTACCTTAATGAAAACTATTCCTTATAGATAGATTTTCAAATAAGGCCATGTACAATTTTTCGAAAATGTGAGGACTTTTTCCCTAATTTTGCGTGAAATACAAGCAATTTTCACAATGAGAAAGTGTTAAGTATGTGCTGTCTTAGCACCACTAGTTTGAAGTGTGAATTTACTTTTTCAGAACCCAGACTGTGGAGGTTGCTCGAGCAGAAGCAGAACGCATCAAAAAAATAGGATCTGCAGAAGCATATGCAATTGAAGGTGTTGGGAAAGCTGAAGCTGAACGTATGCGTATGAAAGCAGCAGTTTACAAACAATACGGGGAGGCTGCTATCATGTCTCTGGTTTTGGAAGCACTACCAAAGGTGACATAATCATAGATACTTTAAATATTTTAATAGGCATCCAAGTTATTCAAAAAAGTTTTCTTTAATATGATATATTGAATGTGTCTTCAATTGAATGTAATTAAAAATTATTTACAATGAAAGTAGTCGTGAGGATAATTTCATGTTTAGAATTTGTTTATTTGTTTCATGTTATTTTATTTTTAAAAGAAAGGGGGGGGGGATGCACATACATTATTGGGAGAGGAAGAAAAGCTATGTTTAATATTGAAAAGTTAGGGCCACCAAGGGCACTGTCAGCATTAGCACTATGGATTAAGAGTTTGGAGCGCAGACAAATCACAAAATCAGTGGCAGGCATCAATACACATTCGTAGACATTATATACTCCTCTGCATAGGACTTAATTTGTCATCCATCTGTACTGTTCCAGCCTTCACTGGAGGAATTCAAGTGAAATATTTCCTTTCCTGAAAAAAAAGTGAGTGTATTTCATTTTGATGAACAGTAAGCTACAATTAGATTTTATTGTTTCAGATTGCTGCTGAAGTTTCTGCTCCCTTAGCAAAGACCGAAGAGATTGTACTGCTAGGTGGAGAGGATCGAGGAACTGCTGAAGTGACTCGATTGGTTAGCCAGGTGCCTCCTGCTGTCCAGGCCCTCACTGGCGTTGACCTTTCTAAGGTACGTAATTTTCAGTAAGTCACTATAGTCAAGTAAAGTCGCTCTATGAATGCCTGGTGGTTGTTAAAGGAAATTGAATGTAATATTTATGTTAGTCTTAATGTTAAGTTCTTTACATTATATAATTACACTTTTTTTCAAAGGATGTGTCTCATTCAGTGCCTTCTCTTGGAATCAGGTGGTAGTAGGCTACGTAATTCCATACATCATTGCAAGATCAGTTCTCTTCAATGCTAGTGATTTGCACATAACTGCTATTAGTGCTTTGAGAAAGCATGGCTGATATTCATAGTGCAATACTGTTATTACAACTTTCCAGTTCATGTTGGAAGTAATAGTATTTCATTGAAGTTTTCATTAATGTATTTTATGCCCAAGCAAAAACATGCTTGTCTTGAATAATTGCTTATCTACACATCTCTGCCTTAGGAAGAGAAACATGTTTGAAGATTCTTGTTGTATTACAAAAGCTTATAGATATATTTCAAAGTAATTGATACAAAAAGTGAATGTCCATCGTTCAAAAAGTGTTAGTGTAATGTGGATTTTTCATTTTTCAGTTATTGAAATTTATATGAAACTATTTGTATATATTAACTTTCTGACCTTACTAACTGATTAATGTCTTTCACGGGATTGATTAATATTTTGTGAATGTAGTATATAATTATGAGAAGTAAATTCCATCAGTGTAAAGGTAAGAAAGTGTGCCTGTTTGCTGTTTCCAGCCTCAGTTATCTCGGTCTGAACAAATCAAGCCTCGCACTGTGAAATCCTCTCCTTCCACATCCAAGGTAACTGCCAGAAAAACCCTTTGCAATATATGGTTTAGTTTTAAAGCTTGTACTAGATTATTGGCTGCTTATTTTATCCCCTATTCTTCGCAAGTTGTACAGTAGTAAAATTGTAGATTAGTTGTGGAAACTTTTCAATTTCTTTAAACTTGATATTAGATTTCATTTTCTAAATATATATATACCGGCATAGTTTAGCTCGGAGCAAGCATTGCTGCAGTCCCTCTGACTCTGACCAAGAGGCCATGGGGTTTGAATCCCAACAATGGTGAATTTTTGATACTAGCTAAATAGCTTTGTTGAATTCAGTCACTATATGGACGAGAATTCTAGCAGTTGGCTGCTCTTATTAGTAGTTTTGTAGTTTGAATGATCAATGCCAGGCGAATGTCATAGTAGTACATTAAACAGGCCTCAGCCTGTGCACAAATGTTCTATTTGTCGTGTCGGGAAACCAGTCAGGAACTTGGAGCTTGTCTTTGCTGGGACGGTACCCTACTGGGGAAGATACCTAGAGGTGGAAATTCCTTGCACACTAACATTTAGGTCGGTGCTGAATCTTGCCATCTAGCAGGGGAGGAAAACCAATTTGCATTATAAAACTAATGGGACTAATGATCATGGCAGCTGACTCGTCTGGAAACATTAATCAATCAGTTAAACAATCTAACAAATTGCGTATGCCCTTTCAGTTATTCATTATTTTGTTTTATTTTTTATTTTCTTTTTCAAAAATAAAAATCATGTGTTCAGTATTCCTTTTTTTGCTACAAAATGTATTTCAACTGCAGAGTAGTTTCATTTGGGAGTATTGCACAAAATTTCATCATTTAAAGGTAAGTGCTAGAAAATGTCTAATATCATATTAGTAATATGAATATCTTCCTTGTAATATGTGGTCGTGTCAGCCATGCATCGATTCCTGAAATTGTTTTCCTTTCCAAATAACCTATCAAATAATAAGAAGATTGCAAACAGTTTTCCATGATATGTCAGTATGCATTTAATTACTTGTAGTTCTTGTGTAATTTGATCACTTTCCAGTTTGTTTCATACCAGAAATTGATTGAGTACTAAGTTCTGTGAAATTTGTGTTCACCACACCCCCAGTAGAAAATTGTCATATTAACTCAAAAATGGTGATTTTTCAGGAGACGACTTTAACAGTTGTAAATTACATTATCAAATCATGTTTATGAAGTATGAACATCACCTGCAATTGACTAAAATACTATTCTTCTTTATGCAAGAGCCTAAAATTGCATTTTAAATGTATCTACTCAAAATTCAATTTTTTTTTAATTATGATTCTTTTCTATTGAGGGTGCATTACGTAGGTAATACCTCATATTTTTCTCTTATTATGATCATTTCTCTGATCAAAATATGTGTATTTAATATTCTTGTATAAAGTAAAAATTAAGTAGTGTACATTTGATGCATGTTAAAACTTCAATTTTCCACAGTGTGATGTGTGTGTGTGTGAGTGCACTAATTATGCACACAATAGGGGCCTCAGCATTATTAATCATAGAAAATTTGTTTTTATGTATTTATTTTCAAAGTTTGTATCTTAATGAATTTTGCTTTCTCTTTAACATCAGGTGCTAAGCAAAATACCTGGTGCCAAGTAATGTCTGCACACATTATAAGAAGCTGGACAACCCATGACTCTGCCAGGGTGTGAAATATTAAATCATATTCACATATAATCAAGTGCGAGAAAGAACTGATGTCAAAAGTTATGCTAAGTGGACAAAGCAACCTTTTCTCTCAGGTATATGAATTTTTGCACCTTCAGGCCCCTCTTACATTTCTATAGACATCACCTCCCTTTCCCATCCTGTCCATATTAGACCGAAGTGCTAACATCCCTGCATTTGCACTGAACATGTGTGAGAAAATAATGTAATATGAAATTTGTGATATTTATGCAGGTTGTATCTGCTGTAGTAAATTAAATGAAAAATATAATTAATAATTTCATTGATGCACTTGTGCATTTTTTACTCTTAAATTCTTCTCTAAATTCTCTTTTTCTATCAGTACCAAATGAATGTTTAAATATTTGATAATATTGGAAACAACTATACCTAAATGCAAATTCACTCAACCAGCTTAATTTTTATGAATATCATTATGCTGCCATTAAACAATTAATTAAAGAAGTAATAAAAATAAGAGAAATTTTGCTTCTATCCTGTTTGCAGTGAAGCACTGTTGAATTGCTTGAAGGCACATAAAAAAAAATAATAAAAATGAAAATATCTTTCATGATGAATTATATAAAAGCGTGAAATATACGGTTTCAAATGTTATTCACTGCACAATGAAGTATATTTTATCTTGTTTGAGAATATCTCGTCTGTTGTTGTAATTGAATGTTTTTCAGCTTGTATTGCAATTTCTAAAATTCAGATATTTCTTTTTAATGATTCTTTCAACACCAAAATGAGTTTGTGTTGAACTTATGTTGTTCACCTAATCTTAAAAATAAAAATAATTTTTTAAGGTCTATTTTTTGTAAGCAAAATATTGTGAAATCTTTCACAAAAGTTTCACTAAAGAAAAAAATATTGTTTACATTTTAATGAGTTCTTTGATTCATTAAAAAAAGTTGCAAATCATATACAGAGGTGTGCGTGTGTGTGTATGTGTGTGTGTATTCCAAAAAATATTCAATCCATAAAGTATAATAAAAAGCATTAGTTTGTCTTTACATATTTTCATAAATGTCACTACAGCTCATAATAATGCTTTGTCTGCAAAGAATTTCGTTATAAATCTTTTTGGATTTTCACTTGTCATAAATAATCTGTAACTCATTTGCATTTGATCTACTTTTGGTGCAAATGTAGTGACGTTGTGGTGTACAATCCTTTCCTTTTATAGTGTCCTTGTGTATTAAAACAATTTGTTAATGTGAGGAAATTCGCTTTTGTCCATTCCCTTTCTCTCTATGGAATAAAGGTTTCTTTCAAAATCAGGATAATCAAATAAGAAATGATTATACATTCAATGATTATTGCACTTACAATAAAAGGTAATTGGTACTGGTCACAGACTGTCTTCAAAGTGTTGCATTGCATTATAATGTTGATAAATAAATTACCAAATAATGTTAAGTGAATAGGGCTATCAAGGAAAGCAAGGAATGCCCAAGTATTGATAAACATTACTTCATAGGTTGGTACATATGAATGTGTATTGAATTTGCTTTATATGATGTACAACATACTACTAATTTTTGTGAAGTGAACTATTGGCTATCTAAAATATAAGTTGAGGACAAGTAAAGAAGGGATCTTCATTTGTTTCTATGCCTGAAGGTCCTTTCTCCAACTGTCCTATTCATTGTGCTTCTTGTAACAAATGCCTAAAAATTACAAGCAGCAATATAAATGTTTTTTCTCTCTTCTGTCTTGTGCAGCAAATAATGATTTCCTTTAATCTTCAGAAAGTAATTAACATAATGCCAAATTTATTGTGAATGAGAAGTAGAGCAATCGTAGTTGGTATGGAAGCATAGTATGTGCAAGTGTTCTGTGGTCTATAAAATCTTAGCTGTCACATGTTTTATTTTTGATATTGTTAGAGTCTGCAATCTTCTGCGCTTGTTGTGTGCTGCAGGAGATTGTTAAACATGTATGGTCTTTGAAAGGAAAGAATCTATTTCTATATTTCAGCCCAGACGACAAGTAGTTTCAGTCTGATATCATTTTCATGAAAATAATGTAAGGAAGAAGGTTCTTTGTCATTTATGTCTCCGTTTTGATGTTTACCTTTCTCTGAATTTAGCTTCGTAAACCTGAGAACTACTCTTCGAAGATATATTCAAATGCTATGAATGGTATACTATTCTCAAATTAACTTTTTTGTTGAGTGTGGAAAAACTGCCTTGGTTTCGTCAACTGCTCCATTTAGACAGTTACCAAACTTTTGTGCAGAATGTTTCAAATAGTTTTTGCTTTTTTTCATTGCTGAATTAACTAAAAGTCAATTTGTCAAGGTTTTATAAATTTAGACTCCCTCAGATAAGCCTCTATATTCGATTTCTAGTGAATCTGTCTTGCCTCTGGAGCAGTTAGAAAAAGTAAGAAACCATTTTACTGCCAGTAATTTTATGAATGTGCATAGAATCTCATTTTGTTGTAGAATCCCTTTTTCCTTCAATGAATCGAGAATAATATTTTCAATACAAGAGAGTAAATGTTTTAAAATACAAGTTTCTTAAATGTTAATTGTTGCTTTTGTAGATTAATTGGAAATAATAACTATTTTCCTCCTTCAATGCACGTCATCCTATTTACAGATGATAAATCAGGTACACTGATATTTCAATTCAAATGAGAAATAATAGTCATCCGTCCAGAGTACATACTGATTCCTACACCAGCTTGAAGTTGTTCAGTGTTCATGTAGTTTTTTGCAATGATAATTACATGAGTACGAGAGTGGAAATGGACTGAGGTGCATCAAAAAAGAATAAATCTTTATTGTATATCTGTACAGATGGAAATGTTTTCATCAATTTCTTGATGGGAAATTGTATTCACTAACAATTGTGCATTGAAATGTGGGGATCATTAGCTATTTAGAAATAAAGGTTGCTTTTATTAACTATTCATTTTAATTTGTTGCTAAGAATATCTGATGAAATTTAGTTTTGATATTATCTTTGTACTTTTATATTTTGTGGTTATCTTTCATTGTTTTCTGAAAAGGAAAAAAATACATTTCTCTATACTCACAAGCTGGAGATGGTCATATTTCACGCTGATGCAGTGGAAAAGCAACAGAGAATTTTAATTTGGTAGAAATTTATGGAATATTATCAGAATAATTAGAAGGAAAGCAAATATTTTGATATTTTTGTGTACACAAATTTAAAAAAAAATGTTACCTTTTATTTCTATATTCATCTCTCTTTCATTAATAATTTGTGATCTGGCAATGCTGTAAAGAAAAATAATTTTATACGGTTAATTTGTTTAATTGTGTGAGCTCGATAAAAATGTACTTGCTGCTTTAAGGATAAGCTTGTGAGATCTTTGACATTATGGATGTTCTCTAGGGATTATAGGGTAACCTCACTTGTTTAATAATATTGTGCTATGTTATCATTAATCTTTTGGTATAAAAAAGATGTAAAATATAATATTGATGTTGGATGGTTTTTGAATGAAATCGTCTGTATAGCCACTGAAGGCAAAGAATACTAGTAAATACTGCTGTTTAGAACACCAAAAAATTGTATTTTTCTAAAATATGGCAAATCATTATCATTATAAGCATAAAATTTTGAAATGTAACATTACATGTCATTTCACTCTGAGTAGAAGAGATTCCTTATGTATATTTGTAAATGCTGAATAATTGTTACATTGGATATAGTTCATAAACGCAACCTTACAATATTTTGATGATTTTTACTTGGTGTCTTGGAGTGTGAGGTGTATGAAATTATCTTTGTCAAGAAATAAAATTTGCAATTTTTATTAAATTCTTATTATTTCCTGTTTTTCTGCTAACATTATATTGGTATGTGAATAGGCCCCCTCTGGCTCTTGTGAAATATCATATTGGAACATATTAACTATGTTGTTTCTTTTTTCTTATTTTAATATGATGTTGTATGAAATATTATCACTTTTCCAGAATACTTTTGTAACTCAAAAAAATTGAATATAGAGATTTAAGGTTCAAAAAAATTGTTTAAAATGTGAAATAAGTCTTTATCTTTGATATTACACCAATTGCTGCTTGGTAGCAAATGTATCACTATTTCATGGATGGAAAATGCCATTTATTTTTATGGATTAATGTTGTCTAAAAATTCAGTTGTCATAAAATAAAAAACCAAGAGATATAAACAATTTTTAGATATAACAAACATCGCTTATTAATGAGAAGCAAATGAACTTGTGACTAAGTTGAATTGCACTCTTCCTTTACAAAACAGGTTTCCACAAACAGTATTCTGGAAAATGACGATATGACATTTTGCTTTCTTTTAACTTGGTACATTATTATGATAAATCCTCTTTATACTTTTTAATTGGATGCTCTCCCGCAGTGATTCACACCTTCCTCCTTTACTCTTGCAGAATACTTTTCAAAATGTAATGCAATTCCTAGATAACATAAAACATTATGTTTTCTGGTTCAAATGAGAATGCTCAGATTGAAATTGCAGTGTTGTTTGTAATGTTGCAAAACTTGCCTTGATATATGCTGTTGGCAATTTGGTGATGCAGTTTTCAACTGCAATAAGGTGCTTCACTAATGCATTAGAGCAAAACAAATGCAATGTAGCTTCAAATTAAGTTAAGTTTTATTTATTGTGGGGTTTTTTGAATACCTCTCACCATTTAAATTATTATTGACCTGGTAGAGCAGTTGCTATAGTCAACGCCTTATAAACTAACATTCAAATTGAAAATAAACAGCAGTGGCATTTATAGAGCTGTATTTGTGACTTTACATTTTGCAAACATAAAGCCATTAGAAACAAAATTATCTATTTCTGTTTAGCGTAGAAAATAGGGTGATATTTTAAAAAGGAAGTTTTTTCCAGATTATCTGTATTTTTGTACTTTTCTGTAAAAATTAATTTTTTAACATAGCAAAAAGTGAATTTTCTCCCCATTGTGTACCTGAGTACCATTTAGCAGGGAAATGAACACATACATTAGGTAAGATAAATGCTGATGAAATTGAAATTTTGTTATTGTTAGTAACTGATCAGAAATATCCTTTGCTGCATTAATGTCCTTTTCTTTATTCTCTTTTTGTATGTGTATCTCTCTCTCTTCTTCTAGTTTTTGCGTGATTGTTTTCAGCTGCCTTAGATCAGTTAAGCAACAAATTGTTTATGGAGGTGAGTGAGGATAATTTAGAGTAATATATTTATGTTTTGTTACAATAAATTGTACAGTGAAGAGAAGAAACATGTGGAAGGATTCAACATATTGTTGCATTAGCTACGAGTTTGATATCTTAATGGATAACAAAAAAAACTGTTAGTTCATTAAAATACTTTTGTATAGTTAAGGTCTACCTTACGTACATTTAAAACTGCAACATAATGATTTATTATAAGATGTAATGTTGCAAAAAAAATTATCACTGCCATTTTTATCCATACATATTGTGTGTTATAAAATAGATTGTGATATATACTATATGTTCATTTTTACAAGTAATCCTAAATTATGAAATAAAATTGTGCAGAATATGTGTTTATAACTAACATGGTATTAGTTATTTTTCATAATATATTCTGAAATTCTGTTTCGGTGTGATCCCTGGTTATATAGCTAGCACAGCAATTAATATGAAAGGTAAAATATCCTCTAAAACTAATTCACATCCCAATTTAGTAATTTTATTTCATCAATAAGTCGATTGGTAAACCTTTTTTCCAAAGCAGCATAATCTGCTTTCATTAAGTTAACCTCTTCCATATTTACGGTTCAAATTTTGAGATTGACTCTTTAGTTTGTTGAAATAGTTGTAATCATAATAATCAAAGGTACACAGGATTGGTTTGGGGAACTTTTAGAGCCAATTTCTTTAGAACTGACTGTGGAGTAAATTTAACATCATTTTAAAGGTTACAATTGTAAAGGGAAAACTGGAATACTTACTGTTTCTTTCTAACGTTACTAAAAAATTGCGTCATATTCAACTTATCAGACTTTTATATCCAAATTATATTAGTTCTAATTTCTTCTCATGAGTTTTGAAATAAAACCTATCATAATTCATAATATATGCTGAAGAGTGTCAATTGAACAGAATCAAAGAGAGAACCAAAATACTTTAAAAAAACTCATTGAATGTATCTTCTATACAAGTTATTAAAGAGGTAACGTAAATCATTACCATAAGTCATTGCCTTGGGTAACTGGAAGATCCCTGAACCAGTCTTTCTATAAAGTGTTTTAGAGACTGGAATTGTACTATGGAGTGTTCTTAATTAGAATCTATAATTAATTCAGATTAGTGCTACTTAGTTTATTGTGAGATGGAATAATATCTTGGTTCATATTTTTAATAAATGGAAATTAAAAATCAAATGCAGTTTTATTGACCCTCCATATCTGTGGAATGCCCAAATAAATCATTAACAAGTCACATCTGCTTAAGTTTTAATAAAATATATTAAAATATAAGAAGTGTTTCACAAGGTTATTGGTGAAATATTCTGAACAAAATAATGTTTTCTTTAATAAATAGCAAAAAACTGCGATAATGACTGCATTTGTCATTGTCTTGTCATGATGAGTCAATGATCTGTCATGCTGAAACAGCATATCAGATCAGTACTGCAGCTTCCAGTAGTTGATGGAGTCCTTGAAATATTAGAAAATTTTAAATTTGGACTGATGGGGAAAATGGCATAATCAGTGAAAATGGGAGAACCCCAAAATCCTGCTGAGAGCTTGCTTTGTCCATCACAAATTCTACAAGAATTAGCTGGGGATCAAACTGGGTCTCAGCTGTGGAAGGCAAATAGACTACCCACAAGCTACCCTGCAAGTTCTGATTAAAAATCATATCCATATTAAAAAGCAGGTCTTCTAAATCATTACCATGTCCTCTTCTCTTCTTCGTCCTACTGATCTAAGAGATTGAGAGGAGGAAATTTTATGAAGGTCGGCCCTACATATTTCATGAAATATGATAAATTATTTATCAAAGCTGAATGGTGGGACTCCCAAGATCTTTCGGATTCCTAAAAAAAATTAACAGTTGTCTCTGAACCAGCTATTATATAATATAATAACAATGATAAAACAAATTTTTCCCTTTTCCTTCTTTTTGATTTTCAAGCCCAACATTTTTTTTCTCATATTTTGTTCATAAAAACAAATCTGTAATTAGTTTATGTAGTTATTCATATGTCTATTTCTTCATTGCATTTTTATGAACAGCATAAACAATTGATGGTGACAGAAAAAATTAAGACCAAAAGGAAAATAACAAATTTTACTGGTAGGAAATTGTAATGCAATTTGACAGTGCTCATTGGACAGAAAAAAAGAAAGATGACCACAATAGGAAAATTAAAACAAAATCTCCATTACAAGTTATTTAAGAAAATTTGAAACTTTAGTGTCTGCACCAATAATTCAGTTACAAAAAAACAGGTGACGTGATCATTCAACCAAAAAGATGTTGCCCACATCATTCATGTAGCTTACCTCAATATTATTCTTAAAAAAATCACACTTCTTTTAAAGCATAGTACTTGGAACCTTTATTTTCTGGAACAGCAATTCTTTTCTTTTATCAATCACATTCTGTTTGCCACATGAAAAGTACATAAACACCCACATTGCTTTGCTGAGTTTTAATAGTCTTATTTAAAAGATCTCATGGCTAACTCATCTAACATTGTAAAAAAGCTCATGGAATATTCCTCAAACTCTCTTATCATGTGGTCTCATTCACCTTCTAAACAATCGTCTATGACTGGCAATGTCCAAAGAAAAGAGTACAAGGAAGTGTTCATATAGTGGCAACAAAAGGGAATTGCATCTATTAAAGTAATAAAATTGAAATCGCCAGAGAAAAAACGTTTCCTTCCTCCTGAGATTTATGCTCATGAACATTGAATGAATGAAGAGACAGTTTTGTAAATCATCATTTATTTATCTCACAAGACAAGCAATTGAATATTTGAGTCATCTTTATTTTGATTTTTTAAGCTTACTAATAGTTATTAAACCAGGAATTTGAAATTATAGCTTCTTCACTAGCCAAAATAGGGAAGAATAAATCAAATTCAATTATTTCTTTATCCATATATTATGATCATATTTTTACCTACACAACAGTAATTCCAACAATATGTAAATTTCAGCTCTGGCACAAAAGTGGAAAAGAAATTTGTGCTTCATAATGCAACTTCAGCAGTGATTTTTATTGTTATGAATTAAGACATCACAATCCATCTTTCCAAAAATATTTAACAAATAAAGGTAAATCTAACATCAAACCTGAAAACTCATAGGTTCACATATTAAACACAACACAATTAGATTTGAATCACTTAAAAGACTTATAGAATACAGTATAAAATCTTCTATGCCAGTTCAAGTCCTTTAAGTCTTCTTTAATTCACTTTACACCTCTGCTTCCTTTATAACACAGTTCATCAATATGTTCACAATATTGAAATTATTTTTTTTTACATAGTATTTGAACAACTTGTTATTTTTAAACTTTTGTTTTAAAAAAATCGTTTACCATTTCTTTTATCATTGTTCTTGTTTTGCATGATTAACCTAATGTGTACATAAAGATGCCAATCCCATGCACACTCTCATATATATAAGTAAATATTCACCACATGTACAAGAACAAACGTCTCTTTCGTACACATTATTTCTAACATAATTGTCACTTTGTAGAAGAGTCACTGAATCACAGAGTGTTTGCATCCACTCCAAAATCACACCTTGCAAGACACAAAATTTTTGGCAAACCTTAAAACCATTTAGCAGCCTTCATGAAATCTCTACGCAATTGGCCTAGAATTAATGTATTACTAACACTATTCTTTTAGTATTCCTTAGAACTTAGCTTTTTCTCAAAAAATGTATTCCAAAAGAAAGTAATAGTAAAGCGAACTGTACAAGCCTGCATGCATATGTAACATGATTTCTTTTTGAACTAGATACATAATGTCATTTTACTAAGGAATAAAAAAAAAAAAAAAAAAAAAAAAGAAGACAAGAGTAAATATTAACAATGATAATCAACATTTCTTTCAAACAATTGTTTCTCCAAGTAAAATACCACAACTGATGACCTGGGTATGGACGCAAAGTAGGTTATTTTTACTCAGTTCTGTAAAAAAAAAAAAGAAATGTAACCAGTTCAGTATGCTACAGAAAAACCGTATACACATTCACTAAAGAAATATAGCTCAAACAAACAATATATCAAAATTTCTGTGCAAGCCCTCAGATTTTCCTCGCCTATAAAGTATTTGACAAGAAAGCATGTTACAAAACCATAATTTAAATAAGCAAGCTTTGTAACATGCACTTTACATGGATATATGTAATTGATCTTTCACGGCCCATGCACTTAGCATAAATTTTCACTCATTCTAAGCATTGGCTAAATTATAAAAACAATTCTAATTGTATCTCTTGCACGAAATGTACAAACATTTCTTGCGTGTATTTCCCATAAGCCTATAAATCCAGATTTTTGACATTATATCAATTTATGCATTCCAAAGCTTAAAGTTTCTTCACTTATCCTTGTTTCACTAATACCACCTGAATATTTTCAATCATTTTAATGTCCCCTCAACTATTTATCAGCTGCAGAATTTGGGTGCCAAAAAATTGAAAATAACCCTTCTTAAATAAAACAAAGTACTTTCATCCAAAAAATTAGCATTTCAAATATTGACTTACCGTTTATATTGACAATTGATGTATTTAAACTAATATTAGCATAATAAAGGCAATATTAAAAGTATTTTTCAAAACAGATAAGGTAGAAGAAGTCATCAACTATATACATACAAAGGGTTTAAAAAAAAAAAAAAAGGTTGGAAGAAATGGTACATAAGATGAAGAAACAATGGAAGAACCTATAATAAGAATGATAGTGGACATACGAAAGAAGAAAACTAGTTCTAAGTTATCTGAGGAGAAAAATAAGAAACCTAATGAAAGGATATTGGAAAAAAAGAACAGAAAATCAAAGAAAAGGAATTGGCTTTCTACTGTACCTCGTTGATTTCTTTTGTTGTTTTTTGAAGATTTTAAATCGGATAGATCTTAATTGCTTATAAATATTCTCAAAATTAAAATTTGTGATTTCATTTGAATTTGGCATCACCATGCCCAGGAATGTATGTGATTCTTTTTCTCTAATGGCTCAAAATTTACAGTTTAAATAGAACAACATTAAATTCTATCATTTCTTCGTACATATAAAATGCAGTAAAAAATATATGTACCATTCCGCTTCCTTACGATTCCTTGCAAAAATATTGCTTTTAATTTTATAGAAAATTGAAACCGTCACTTTCACATCAATGATTCATATTGCATTCCTCCCCTGGCACTTGAGTTTTATTTGTAGAATTCCCAACCCTGTCCATATATTTAAAAAAAAGGGGGTACAGTTTAGAAAATTAGTGCATGATAGCACTGACACAGGCTGACACATTGTTGGGGGTTCGTAATTAAAGAATATTTTTACTAAAATACCATCTGCATACTGAAATTCTGCTTTTAAGATCTAAAAATATGTAATGTGCTGGACCCTAATTATTAATATAAGATTTAAAAAGACACTTGTTACTTTTAAGAAATGTTCAAGTTAATTAAATATAGGAACTGTGAAACTAACAATTTTCTTTAGCAGTTTCGATGAACAGTACTATCAGAAAATGTTTATAAAGTTTATTCTACTTTTATTAACAAAAGTTCATGTTACTTTTGAAAGTTTATTCTACATCATCCTAATCACAACTCAGAATTTACACATCCAATCAACATTTTTTAACTATTAACAATTAATGTTAACTTAACTAAAAATAGGAATATTTGTACAGCATAAAAAAAATTACAAGCAATGAATGCATTTTAATGTAAAAATGGACTTGGGACTTCATTAAAAACAAAAAGAGTAATATAATAACAAAATCAGTATTGAAGTAGGTCAAAGCAGAACTGCATGCACAGATGGATACAATGTATTTATAGGCTTAAAACTGCATAATTAAATCCCAAGTGATTTGGAAAACAATGTTCAAGATTTCTGGTTATTTATGAGACATCTGAATTTTTGTTTCTTTAAACTTCTTTTGGAAAATCAATAACTAAGAACTGGGAAAAAATTTTATATATCACAAATACAACAAAAAAATATGTATATAAACTGTATTTGAAAGTCATGTTTTTCATACAGTTTACAGCATGAAAAATCAACATGCAAATTCTAAACAAGTATACATTGGTACCTCATTACCTACCACAATTACATATAACAGTACTCAAGAACTTAATAAACATTTCAAGCATTTACACAATTCTAATAAATTTAAAGTAACAATGCAACATGCTAAAACTCATTATAGCAATGAACATGCACTGCATATACAAAATACATTAAACCACACAAGTGATACCTGGCATTTTGGTTTATATAACCTAATAAAAAGGGCAGAAAAATGTACAATTCACTTTAATTCTAATCTCTGATCTTTTAAACTGGGGATTCAATCCAATTCATTAAAAAATATTAACATTAACAACTAGAGCCCTCCATCAAGTGTTCAACAGTGACCCAGAAATTCCACTATTTAACAATGCACAAAAATCAAATGAGGAAAAAAGAAAGAAAAATTAAAAAAGAACAAAAAAAAACAAAAAACAAAAACAAGTGAAACGGTGCTACCCGATGTGAAGGGTCTCCATCAGCCGAAAAGTAATTTCAATAATCACCTTACTGCTTTTTACAGTTTAAGTCCTTTACAAAGCAATTTTTTGTTGTATTTTTTTTTATTCATGCAATCCAACCAAAGTTTCTCCCTGGTTATTCTTTCCATACCGAGCTTAATACAGTGTGGATGTAAAGAACCCTAGATGTACATACGATAGGTACAAGAAAGTTATTTTTAGCAGTAAAAGTTTTATCATACTTCACCAGTCTAAACCAAAAGTGCATCTGACAATAAATGAAATTGAATTTGAAAGCAATGAACAAAAATGTTTAATATCAAAACATTAATAAAACATTATAAAAAACAGTAAAGGATAGTCCAAAAGCAAAAAAGGCTCACCTGCAAATGCAGCTGACCAGTTATAAATATTAAATTCATAATTTTATGTCTGCACAATTTCTTTAGAAAAAAGTTTATGGCTTTGCTGGGTTCATTTTCTCTTCACGAGGTTTTGCACCACCAAAAATCTTAGATGATTGGCTGGTTTCTGCTAGTGCGTTGATTGGCTCTTTCACAGTTCTGGGCTGTAACTGCAGCCTAGGACGTCCAGAAGTGTCCACTAGTAATAAAAATTTACAATATTAATTATAAATATAAGCATGGCCCAATATAAATTCTTTTAACATCTTTCAGACACACAAACATTTCAGAAAAAGAAAAGGCTATACCTGTTGAAGGATCTTTAATATCATCAGGAAATGGCCTCCGATCTCTTCCATCAGACCGTGACCGTCCTCCAAAGGCACCACCGCCTCCAGCAGCTCCACTGCCGCCGCTGCCGCCGCCTCCTCCACCCATTGGGGGTCCACTTCGATTCATTGGTCGATTCCAATCTCTCCCACCATCAGGTCCTCCTCCACCACCACCGCCACCAGCAACGCCGCCGCCGGCACCGCCGCCACCCCCACCTTCTTCAAAATGACCATAGCTTCCCCGATTACCACGTGGGTCAAACTGAGGTCCAGGTGGTCCACCACGGCTGCTAACATCTCTTCTGCCTCGGTCGCTAAAGCCGCCACCGCCGCCACCTGCAATTTCAAGAATAAATCACAAGACGAAAATTTATTTCGTGTCAGATGAAACTTTGGATTTTAAAAGAAATGTTTTACAAATGTGACTCACCAAAATCATCTACACGATCGGATCTGCCTCCAAAACCCCTTCCACCTACAATGTAATAATTCCATTAACATCTGAATTCCTTACTTAAAAGCGAAAATGATTTCTAACAAGTACCAACCTCTTCCTCCACGGCCTCTATCACCACCTCTATCTCCTTTTTTATCTTCAGCTACATCAATTTTAATACGACAACCTTCTACATCTACCATCCCATCAAGTTCTAAAGCTCTTTCCAAATTACCAAGGTCCTCAAACTCCACATAACAGAAGCCCTTGAACTTATCAGTTTCTCTGTCACGAATCATACGAACACCTTTGACCTGAAATTGTGAAAAATAATAAATCATTCAGAGATAAAACCAGCATGTACTCAACTATACATTTTAAAAACTTACATAGATAAGAAGTGCACACACACATTTATCTAATTTTCAAACTTTAGAAAAATGAGCACAGTTGACCGAGACACGGCTCTTCCCAGATAGCCAAGAATGTTTAGAAAAATGACCTTATTCTCATAAGAAATATCAACAATGGGCTTGAAATGATGATATGCAAGAGCTGTTAGCATACAAATTTGAAAAAAATCTTTCTAAGATTTCACTCAAATTCAATTAGCTTTTCTAGCTTTAGCATGCGACCTCTGCAAACCTTTGTATAGCGTACTACGAAGTTACACATCAAAGAACGAGAAGTTAAATTGAAACGAAAATGAAACTATTAAAAATTTTGTGAAAGCAGAATTTTCAATTTATAAGTCACATGTCTCACCCAGCACGACTGATTCTGAATTTCATTACACATCCATGATATAACCCCACAAAAATCTTAATACATTACTTAATACAAAAACATGTTTGAAAACAACATTAAATTTTGTTGACTATGTCTAATATTTAATCCTGTTTATCAACTTAGCTTCATACATTGAAATCCTGAAATATTTTATCAACATCACATTGGATGACATCAGTTGGCATATTTCCAACATAGGCTATGTATGGGGGTGCTGTAGGTAGAGGTTTCTTTCTTCTTCCGCCTCCTCCATAGTCCCTGAAATAATTTAGGAGTATTAGTTTCCTGAGACAACAAAAGCTCTTTAATCTTCACGAATCTTGTTGGAACATGTGAGCAACCTCCATGAGTTCAGGCTTTCTACATGGGGACTGCACACTCGCCGCAACAAGACTACGATAAATCAAACAATTAGCAATAAACTTCGAAAAACATATTTGCCCTATAAATGTATTGCTGTAAAAATCGTTATAAATATTTTAATACATGAATCTACATTAATTAAATACAAGAACGTTGCTTGTTTACTTGCCTATTTCCATCAAAACCACTTCGTCCAGCCATGTTGGATGCGACGAAAGTGCTAGGAATACTCAAACAATCAGTTGGATGATTTTAACTTGAAATTTGGAAACGTAAGCTGTAAGAAAAAAATTATGTGTGTGATTTTTGCTTTTTATAATAAAGTATTGTTTCATTTTAACAATAAGAGGGTTTATCAGAAACAATTTACATCAATAGAAACATATGCGAGTTATTGATTTGTTTTGCCTGGTATGTGAACACGGATATCTTCGTGTACTGGATACGGCAAACATTGGCAAACATGGAGGGTGTTCAAGACGGTGAACACATGGCGAGCGAAACAATATCACGAATGAAGCAAATTGTGCAAAGTTCTCTTATTGATTCCTTTTCGACGCTGGAATCATGTAAGGAGGACTATCGCGTTAATGCAGGTGTAACACTGATACACCATCTTCAACAAAAGCAACTTGCAAGTGAGGTTAGTTTACCAATGATTGTTGTATTTGAATAAAATTCAAATGCTAATGCTGTTTTATATGCACGTATTTACCAATAACTTGCGTCAGTATTTTTTTTGTGGAATTTGTGACGTTTTTGTAGAGACGTAAATACTAAAATCGTTTAATCGTATGTGTTACAGAATGATGTCCCCTGTCCAGAAATAACCTATTCTCTTAAAAAGCTGATCAGGGGATTGGCAACTTCCAATCCTAGTAAAAGAGCCGGTTACTTCTCTGTGCTGGTGGAAATGCTGAAATTATTTTCATGTATAACTTTAAAAAATGTGCTAGATATTCTTGAAAATGAGATGAAACTTAGTCGTAATACTTCCAAAAAAGTAAGTAAAATGATAAACAGTGCAGGAATATTAAACAAATTATAGTGAACGTGTGAAAGAATGAAACACTTTTTAACTAATTATTCTTCTGCATGATGCTTCAAATTGTATATTATTGTGGATAGCAACAGTTTTGTGGAAAATGTGACTGTATTGCTTCAAATATCCTTGTCAGTCATTGTACTACTCTGCTGTTATGAATCTTGTTCCCACAAAATCATTGCTTTTAAAAGTGATTTACCAAAAAGTATTTGGTGTTACAGCTTTCTATCTTGCAAAGCTTCCCTTATTTATTTACGTTTCACATGTTAACCCTACTAAGAACCCCACTAAGATATCATTTAAAGATAATCATCTCTTCTGATGAACTACTAAATCAAAAGTAATCAGAAAAGTTGAAATCAAATGGGTATAAATAACAATTGCCAAACATAATTGAATAACTTAAGCAAATGCTAATAAAAATCACCTTCAACAATAAACTCTTACATTCCACATAGACAAAGTTATTCAAATTTTGAAAGGGATTTTTTTGGTTTTCACAATTTTCACTGATAATTAGGAACAAGCTGCAGGTGAATAAATTGCATACCATGACAAAATAAGGGATCAGCAAGGTATGTTTTAGATAAAAGTTTCCTTTCCAGTATTTGGGCTACACTTTCCTTGGTGGCCTTCGTGCCACTTGCCTTTCTCTAGATTGGTGCTGATCATGCCAGAATGCCTCCCATCCTTTTGAACTGACTTCACAAGCTATGGGTAACAGTTCAGAGCTGGGCCAGGGCACGCCAAATGGGCTGCTTGCTTGATCAGCCGTGGTATGTGCTCCGGTACATGAGTACAGTGCTAACAAACTCTTTTCATTCTGGCATTCATTAGATTGAACCACAAGGATAACCATTTCACTTCATGAAATTAATTTATATTGTTCATTTCATCTGAACAATCTTCTCAATAAGTCCTGGAGGGACACTATATGTACAAAAAGGTTATATGGTATGGTAAATATTACTATTTTTAAATTTAAACATTTTAAAATATTTCTTTAATTAATATTTGACAATGTTGGGTATAATTAGTTGATGTTTCTTGGATGAAGTCTTGATTTTTATTACTTGTGTAATTCACAGAATATTTTCTCAAATATTGGCTCGTTTCTTTTCTCTTTCACTCTTATTGGAAACAAGTTTTTAAATATTATTTATCTCCAGGTACCTACCTTGTTTTCTTTTTCTGTGAGACTAGACCTCAATGGTGGATTGTTCTAGATTTGTGGTCTTCTCCTCTTAGCTTTTTCTTGATGAGTATTTCTACCCTCGTATGAGCAATTTCTTTCATTGAAATCCAATAGCGCAATTATCTTATTAAACAAAGGTCAGTTCCATTGAAGAGGTTCCATGGAAGAAACATGGGATTCAGTCCTATGCTTTTGTTCTATTACTTCATAAAAAAAATAGTTTTACTATAAAGTTGCGTAGCTTAAATATAGTAGAACATTTTTATAGATTGTTACAGCACAGTTAATTTAGAGGGACTGATGGACGGATAAAGAAATATCATTTAGAAATCATGTAGGGATCACAATAGCACGCCCTTTCTTATATTATTTGTAACAGTTATGCAATATTATACTATTATTACATGAACCCACAAAAATGATTGCCACTATCAAGTGTGTGTGTTTTTTCCAAGTCCTTTTTTTTTTTTTTTTAGTTGACAAGCCAGGTACATTACCTCCATATCACCAGCTGGATGGCTAACCTAAACTTTTACGGAGAAGGACAAAAAAATAATTTTTTTTCACATTGTTTCTAACCTGAGCAATTTTTAAGAAATCAGAGTTGAATGTAATCGAGAGTTGTCCTACAACACTAGCACCTGAACCTTTCAGATGATATTCCCCAAAATCGATATTCTCTGATTGATCTGAAGGAACTCTGGACCCTGGGAGTTTGAAACGGATAAGTTTGTAGGAGTACTTAAGGGCACTGGGGTGTTTGGACTTCCACGTATCACTAATTTGCTTTAAATGGCAATAACAATATTTCACAATAAATGGCACTGCGGGCTGCCTGGACAGCGTTGATCTAAACCATTCATTGGATTTTCCCAAAAAATCATTATTCCCAAGTTGCGCTGTCTTGACGACGCTCTGGAAATTTGAAATTAATTTTGGGGTTACTTAACATAAAGTTCCAAAAAATGTTCACCAAATTTGCCCAACTCTACTTAATAGTAGTCCTGTTATCAAAAAACACAGCATATAAATGGTTGTTACACACTTTCCCTTTAACGATCGGTGTGAAGTATACTTCACACTTAAAGTGGAATTTTATCAATATACACATAAAGAAAAAGGTTACTATTGTTGAAAGTAGTTAATTAACTGCTGTTTTAATTAGTATTAACAATACTAATTTTGTTCTTCAAATGAGTATTAATAAAATTCAATTTTTATTAGTACTCATCATCTTGAAGATGTACTTTAAGTGGTTGTAGCAAACATTTTAATACAAATCTAGAATTGTAGACACAGTTCAAGATTTAAATGCATTTTTCTCGGAACTAGCTCTGTGTGTGTTAGAGCAGCATTGTTGCTAAATAATTTATTTCTTCAGGCGATTAAATGCTGGATAAAAACTAATTGATCATCTAAGTCTGTTAGTACTCTACTACAAAGTGTTTATTGTTCTTCATTTCATAAGTTCATTTCATTGTATGTATGTTCATTTTATTGTATTTTATATTGTATGCTATTTTCTTAAAATAGTCCAATTATGCGAAAAAATTTATAAGAAATATAATAGTATACAATTTGCATCAACTTTGTAATTGATTTAAGTCTTTTTATCTGAATAATTTTTATTTTCCAATGTTTTAAAAACAGTAATTTGATTTAAATTTCGTACCAGCCATATTTATAAGCATTCTAATGCCTCTTAAACATTGTACTCAATGTGCATTTTAACTTGCATAAATGAACTTGATAATTTTACCTGTGACATTTGTAGTTGCAGTAATTTTGAGTTTTTCCTCTTTTTTTTTTTTCAGGAAATTACTGAAGTATTCCAGTGTCAAACTTTGGTACAAGGAGCTTTAATTCATTCTGATTTTATATTTAAAGAATCTGAAAGTGCTCAGACAGATTTGTTGAGCAAACTTCTTGCTGTGAATGAGAACAAAAATATACTTTTTCCACACGCATGCTCATTTTTGGTAGATTACATCCAGAAGGTACGTAAAATTGAATAGAAATATGTGACTAGTTTTAATGTTGGCATTAAGGTGAAAGTGTTGGTTAATAATTCCTCATTATTTTTTTAGATTGATGCAGAGAATTTCCAAAAACTACTTTGGCCATTGTTGAAACCTGAATTGAGCAAGCCTTGTGAAGAATATTCTCTGGACCATCTTCACCTTTTACTAGTATCTAAAACACAATTTCCAGAAGTGATAAATAAAAAATTTCTTGTTCAAGCATTTGGAAGCAAAGACATAATTAACAAAGACTCAGTAAATCAAATATCAAAGATACTTTTGGTAAGTACCTTAAAATATTTTCTTTTATTTCATTACAAATTTTGTACTTCTGTTCATTAAAATGTGTGTTTTGTTTATTTTAATATTACAGAAAATGCCTATCAATATTAATCATCCAGTTTATGAAGTGGCTTGTGATTATGTGTGTCGTTTAAACTGTGTTGTTGTTTTCTGGGAATCATTTGTCAAAGAATGTGAACAGCATCCAAATGAGCAAAAAGAGGAAGTTCTATTAAATTTCTTAGAATTTCTTCTTCAAGAAATGTCAGATAGAAAACAGGTATACCTTGTGCTTTTTTATATCTATTTTTCATTTTAATACTTCGTTCCAGTAAATATTAGAGCTACATTTGTTTTGATTTGCTTTAGCATCTAAATTGTCAATCTTTAAGGTATTAGAATTTGCGTTAGGAATTTGATTTAAAAAAAGGATACTGGCAAGAATCACGAGTTGATTATTTATAGTATATAAAAAGTTTGTTTCATAATACTTTGTTGTAACATAATTTTATTGATGTCATATGATGAATGTATGTGTTGCTGTATGTAAATTGGGTAAATTGTCTGTACCGAAAAGTAAGTAAATAATTAATAAAATCAATTTTCAGTTTTATCCACAGTGGAATTCACATCTTGTATTCATTAAATATTAATTTAAAATCATTAATTATGAAACACTATTAATATATTATTACACAATACAATTAATTATAAATATTGATTTGTTTGAATACTGTTTTGAAACAATACATTTTTTGTTATTAATTTCAGATTCCAGAACTTCTGGTGCATAAATTCATGGAAATAGTTATTAAAATATTTCAAATGAAAAAAAGTAAAGTTAAATTAGCTCAGAAAGCTAATAAGACATTTGCAAAAATGTCTAATCTTTTGACAAATTCTGAAGTCCCAGATGAAGTGAGGATTTCATTTATTCATCGTATTTTATTTTATCCAGGAAATTTGATGTTTGATAAGTTGGCAGGTAAATTATTGATCTATTTATTTTGATACTTAGTTTGCAACTTTTAAAAGTGTATTTGAGTTAATTAACTATTTCAGGTACAAGAATTGTGTTGGAATTATCATCTCGTATGAAAGCGGAGGCAATTGAAAAAGTTGCAAAAGCTTTCAGGGATGTAATAAGTGCACATAAACCAAAAGTTAAGAAAGAGGGAGAGACTTGCTCATGGAGTAAGCAAGAAAGAATATATGCTGCTCAGTTATATACAAGGTAGGTCATATTTGAAATTTATAATTCATTAATTTTGCTGAATTCTTTGGAGAAAACCTCAGAACTAATAAATAAGATAATCAACTTCAAAGTAATTTTTCTCAAAAGAGCATATGTATAATTATTAATGTTTTGTATATAATTAAAACTCAAAAAGTTGGATTGTGTGTAATTAGAATTTTTTTCAAATGTTAAAATTTCACTGCTATTACACTAATATATTTACTTGGAAAAATTGCAGGAAACACTTGTCTCTGTAATGAAAAATTACAAAGTACTTGAATGTGACAAACTTAATGTTTTACTATCTAAGACTGTCTAATGAATTAAATAGATGGTTATCAATTTTAAGGCATTTAAGTCTACAAATTCTTTCCAAATCATTGTTTTAATACCAGAGTCACTATTTTTCTTGTATAAAGTAAACATTTCCATGTGTATATAATGGAACGCTACAAAAAGTTGATGTTGAGGTCTAGATAGAATGCTCATTTTCTGTGATAGCACAAAAGTGTTGTTGTTGTATTTTCCAAAATTGTCTCAAAAAGGGCTCCAATTTTTTTGCACGAATAGTAGTAGTCCCTTGTCAAAACTAGCTTAGCTTTACTTTTTATTAAAACCTCAGAATTTTTTAATATAACAAAATTTTTGATGCCTTGACAGTGTTTCTTCATGAAATCTATTCTTTAAAATTAGATCTTTAACCTTTCTCAACTTGTGTTCCTTTTGTCATGCAAGTACTACACATGCTGTATACTGCATTTGTCAACAAAGGAAAAAACATCATTAATAGCTAAAAGGCTAAATTGCAAAAAGTTAGTGATGTTTATTAAGAAAAAATAAAACTTATTGCATAAAACATTATTTAATGTTCAATTATATGGTCTGTGTGATATTTGTGTTGTAACTTGATTTGTATGTCTGTAATTAATCAATGTAATAATAATAATAATAATAATAGTAATAATAATATATTTAAAGAAAAGGTGTTTTACATAAATAATATATACCAACATTGATGTACTGTGATATAAAATATATGTAAACGTTGTACAAAAAAATAATATAGATGCATGTAGATATTAGTGTAACGTCCTACCAACGGACGAGATAGACCACACATATTGGGAGGCCAAAAAGGGGCCGGGGGCAGTCATTTTGCGGCAAGGGGAAGGCCACCAGAACATTTGTTATCTGAATGTGCAATTGATAACCCATTTTACACTGTAAAGTTTAGTTAATTTTTTTTGGTTTATATTCTTGTGTATATGAATGAATGTGTATAAAACTATGATAATATTTTACACATTATATTTTATCGACATTTCTTACCATCGCATGTTATAATGTAACTCAACACCTAATGCATTGAGAAGAAATCATTCTTGTATTTATTTATATTTTTATTCATGCGGTGCACACAGTATGGTGAAATTTTTATGAAAAGTACTCGGCTAGCTTTCACTCTCCACTTAAAATGGAGCAGTTGATATATGAATTCAAACTGTTATAGTAACTCAGAATATAGAGTAATGATAATGCAATATGATTCAAGCATTACCATCAGGAAGCAATAAAATGTGACTGGAGCATTCTGCACCTGCACAAGTAATTAAAGGTTAAATGAAGTCAGGCACAATTTTTTTAAGATAGTTTTTTAATAATTTTTTGTGAAATTGTGACCAATAATAAAAACAATAACAACCCCTATAACCATGATTTTCTCAGAAGTGGCTCCAACTATTTTGCTTGAATAGAGCAAAGTGATATGGCCATTTCCTGAATTTCAAGCACTGTATTTATCAAGAATTGAAAAATTATAATTTGTAAGTACAGATATTTTTCTTAAATGGAAAATGCTCTAAAAACTCAGGTTTTTGTTGTGTACAATTTTCTGAAGGAACTAGTATTTTTTGCATTATTTCTGCTTGAAGTTATGTAAAGTACAAAACAAAAAGTCTGTCAAAATCGCTTCAATTTTTTTTAGGGATAGAACAAGGGATATAAAAGAATGGTGTAGGTCTCATTTTTGTTGAACTTTCTGATTTTTTGAAAATTGCAAAAGGTAGGGGTGTCACATTTAGGTGACTTCAGAAGTTGGATGTTGGAGTAAAACCCTTGATGAAATTTACTTCTTGTTGTAATAAAAGCGATCATGTGATAAATGTTCCTAAATTACTAAATTTGTAATAATTCATTGCATTTCAACAGTTTAAGCGCATTGATTTCCATTTTGTGTTCATTATACTAGCTGCATCCCTAATACATGTATTTTGCTTTGTTGGAAAGGCAGGCTAAAATAATAATAATAATAATAATAATAATAATAATAATAATAATAATAAGTATTAAAAAAGAAAAGAAAAAGGAGAAGATACACATGTTCAATATTTTCAAATAATCAACAGCACAATCTACCTGTGAGCCAAGATATAATGTTTTTATTTGCCCAAAAATGGTGCATCACTCATATTAACAATGTTGTTCCACACACATTTCAAACAATGTTGATAAGTAAAACTTCAAAATATGCAAAGATAAATTTCACTTTAACAGACATGCAACATTGACAAAATGCATTAACTCTTGGGATAACTGTCAGAAAAATTGCAGGCTTTGTCCCTTCATTTTGTATTGTGAATATTCCCGAGTTAATTACTTTCAGTTTTGTTGAGAAAACATACTTGATTTTTATGATCCCTTTCTTGTCTGTTCTACTGAAATGTCATCTAAAGACAGAGATTAAGTTCACAGTGTAATTAATGCCAGATTTATGTTGTAGGTTTCTATGTCTTCCTATCATGGAGGAAAATATAAAATGGAAATTAAAGCAATTGAAATTTTTAATATCTTTTGGATTAATTGCTTCACCATCTCGGGAACCAGGAGATTTTGCAAGCACAGCTGTGTCCAGTATGTTAGTGCATTATTTCTGTGTTATATTTACTCTTATCTGCAGTTAATTTTATACGAATTTTGCATCAATTTTTCTTTTTTACAGTGCAAGTACGAAATTGTTTATTCAGAGCTTTGGATCAGAAAGTTTCAAAAGATACCCAGTTAGTAAAGTTATTGACGTCAGTTGTTTATCATCTAAATGATATTTTATTTGTTCAAGAAAATCCTTTGAAATTACGGCAACCTCTTTCAGATTCTGTGAGTATGCCATTATATTGTTAATGAGACTTGGGATTTTGAATTAGAAGTGCTTGGTTTAGTAACTTTTTAATATTTGTTTTATTGGGTTCAGTCTATTGCAGCTTGGCACAAAATGATGGTTGTAGTAAAAGAAATAGAAAACACACATGAAACACAAGTGATTGTGAAAAGATCTGATAAACGTATGTTTCTTATTCTTTTCCTCCATATGGGTTTACAACTATTTCAAAATGCTCCTTTGGCAGAGGAAGCTTTGCAGGTAAGACTCATAATATTTTGTGTATGCCAGCAATATAAACAGTATCTTATGGCACTGAAAATTATACATAATGTGCAGGATTATGAAACAACTTCAATCAAATAACATACAGCCAATCATAGCACTCAAATAGGGGGAGGTGGCAGTGCACGCAACTGCATGGGTGAGGTCATAATAAAGTTGTGATAAAAAATTAACTTTGATTATCTTATAAATTTATAATGCTGCTGTACAAACAAAATAACATTTGAAACTTATTTATACTGTTGCTTTATTGTATTCATACAAATTAGAATGGTCATTTCTAATATTGCTCATTTTCAAACCTTGTACTTCTTCAGCACAGCCACTTTCTGTATATGTGGGAAAAGGGGGGAAATCACTAAATTTTGTTGCTCTGGAAAAGTCTGGTCAAAATCAAAAAAAATTGTAGAAGAATTGTTAGAAGTCAGGGAATCCTTTGAGAAGGTTATAATACTATTGGTGAGAAGATACTGTTCATTCTTGCTTTGTCACTGTGAAATCAGAAATTTAATCATTTAAAATCATGATATATTTAATATTTTCTTGAAGTAATGTGAAGTTAGACATAATCAGGAAAAATAAAGAAAACTGCCCTGGAAATCTGGGAAATATGTTCCAGGGAATGCGTGACCACTCTGTTTATGCAATAAAGCTTAACATTATAAACTAGTTGCCTAATATACTATTGTGTTAGAACTAAATATTGATTCTGAGAACATCTCATTGTAATAGCCACTTTGTTTTCAACAGGAATTGCATGTGTGTTATGAAAAAACAAACAGTACAAACTTGAAGTCAGAAGACAAAAAGCAAACAAACAAAAACAGTGAAGATAATGAACCATACTGGGTTGAAGTTATTGTTGACCTACTTTTATCTTTATTGTCTCACAGTTCGCATCTGCTGCGTAATATTGTTGTAGTAATTTTTCCTTACTTGTGTTCCCATCTGACCCCAGCTGCAGTGAATCAGATTTTGCAGGTAAAGATATCCTTGTTGGTGATGTATTAAATCATTTTACCTTTCATGAACTTGAGATAGGATAGTGTACAAAGGAAGTGTTCATAGCTCTGATAGTTATTATTATTATTATTTTTTTTTTTTTTACTCTTCCAATGTTTGCAGGTGTTGAATCCTTATGCAGGCCCATTATCAAATACTGATACTGAAGGGGATGACAGTGAAGACGAAATCTATAAAAATAGTTCTGATGAAGAAAGTGGTGGTGAAGAAGACGAAGATGATGATGATGATGATGATGATGATGTTGATGATGATCTTGGAAATGCTCCAGTAGATTCACATTTAAAGATGGCAGTTCACAATGCTTTGAAGAAAGCTGGTGGAGGATGCAGTGGTTCAGATGAGGTAAATCTAAAAATTACATTAGTATTCAAGTATTACTAATTTTGAAATCATTGTATTGCAATTTCATAGTTCTAAAATTATGTCAGAGTTTGTGTGAATATGAATTTATAAATGTGATTGTCTCGGTAAGAAAGAAATATTCAGTGGCAGCTAGTGGGAATGGGTTGAGGAAGTTGCCTCTGGCTGACATATTTCCCCATTAGCCTTTGTCAAATAGTATATGGCCCAATTGAGGAAATCAAGGTCAATGTTATGGCCTAACAAACTATCTATGCAGGTATCACAAAAAATGCTGCAAATACAGTACCATAGTATCAACACTGCCTTGACAATTTACATCAGTAATTACTTGAAAGTCAATACCTTGTCCTTCACATCATATCTGCTTTTTTCTTTCAAGAACTATACCTGTTTTTTTTTCCTTCCTGAAGCTTTACTGACAGTGGGAAGTGGTAAACAAGAAAGTAAATGGTAATAGTCGGTATGTAAATAAAGAATTTTTAAAAAAAAAATTAATATCTGTGATAAAATTTTAAAAAAATGTAAACAAGTTTGGTATCTGCTTGATAAGTGCACGAAGACATATCTAGATCACGGAGTCTATACTGTGATTTATGCAACTCTGCCCCTGGCTGGTATTACTCGCGCAACTTTCCTTGAATGATGGATTGAAGAAATGTGGGTAGAGTTGAGATAATAGTTACAAAATCGGCCACTAGATTTTACGAAGCAATGCCAATCTCTGGAGAATCAGTTGTACCTTCGCAACATTCTCAATAATTTGCGTTCCCACTTTCTCTGGAGTTAGAGGTATCTCCTGTGATAGATCTTAACTTGTTTTGGTCATTTCTTTAGATTTTGTTTTGAGAAAATAATGGATAGAAGTTCTCATCTTCAAAAGAAAATTGTTTTTATTTTGCGCCAGTGAAGATGTGTTTGGCCAGTGCTTGTTGCAAGCTTTTGCCTTCATCAGTTTAATGTGTCAGAGAGGGAAAAGAAAGGTTATCGTTCAAGAAAAGTTGCGCGAGTAATATGAGCTGTTGACAGTTTGTCAATCAGGAGCTTGAACGTGGCTATGGTGATTAATATTTAATTGTTTGGTATCATTAAAAAATTGTAATAACTAAATTTTTAAACAATTCTTTAATTAATGTAGAAAGTGAAAGAATAATTGAATAATTGTAAATGTTGTAGAACACAACATTTACATGGATATTAATTTCAGTGGCAGTAACATGCCGAAGTCAGGGCATTTTCAGTAAAACTCAACTTACATGTTTTCAGGGGGATTGAAGGGAAAACATGTATGTGAGAAGAACAAATAACTGAAATTAAATATTATGGGCAAAACAGAAACTCAATTTTTTTGCATTGGCGCACTGCACTCTTGGACCTACTCGCAGGAATAACTGCAGAGCAGTGAAATCAAACAACGTGAATACTGAATTCAACACAAAAATTCCTTAAGTTCCTCTACAAGAACATTTTCACTTATTGGTCACCGAAGTCGTTGTCACTTGGACATTATAGGTTTTAAAGGGACTTTTATCATGAACATATATGAGTGAAGAATGTATAAGTACAAAACACATATCTAAAATAATTTAGCATGGAATATAGGAATTTATCCAGCACTTCCAAAAAACAACGTATAAAAGTGAAAAGTGCATATAAACAGAGTTTAACTGTATTTATTAAAATCATTTTTGATAAGAGTAATTGTATCTATGTACTGTAAATACCATCAAACCTCGAAATCTCTAAGTGCTCAAAAATTGTTTTTAAGATCAGAACCACTTTTGACCTGCGAAGTCACTGAAACTCTGTTCTACCTACTTACTAAAACATAAAAATATACAAAAACAAAAAAATAAATGTCACCGCCGCAGGTTTGGGGTTGGCATTATATCATTATTATTTCCATTATTAACATTGTCATGCATTCAATTACTAATTAAGATCTTCTCAAAGGAAGAGTTACAAGAATAAGTAATGATTTTTCAGTTGAACTGAGTTGTGCCCATAAATTGTGTTAATACCCTATTAAATGGCACATGAACAATGTGACATCAACTAAATGAGTATGGATTCCATTTTGTTAATAATTTTCAATGGTATTTACACATGTAGAGCTCTATGTAATAACAAATTTTGTGGTGACTATTGTCATTTCTTTACTTCTCTTACCATTCTACTATATCATTTTACACCCTTAAATGTTTATGCTCTGGCAAGATTTTGAAAATCAAACCTCTCTTATCAGTAAATACTGGATTTTTAAGAAATTACATTTTTTTTTTTGTGTATCTACTTCCGTTCTCAATCTTGGTGAATCTTTGCTGTCCTTACACATTCAAAATTTTCAGTACATGGTATTTAGTACTACCTGTTTTATGTATTTGACATATACCTTTTTTCACAAAATATTTTGTTATTCTGTAGATTTTCTTCAATTTTATTACATTTTTTTAAAAGAAAAGGAGTATTTTTTAAAAACTCAACATTTTCTTCCTACATAATTATTGCATGCTTTCTACTCCAGGCCGTTATGTGAAGACCAGGTTGGATGTTCTCACAGACCGGCGAAAAGAGTATTAAGAACAGAACACTTCAATGGGTTCATGGTGAGCAGCCATTGTTTTACCATTGAGGTAGCCTGTCAAGATCTTGAATACCAAGCACGACTGGGTTACCATAGTATTTCACATTGTCAGTGAACCACTTATTGGGGGATACCATCAGGTTACAAACATCAGTTAGAGTAGGAAAAGGATGGACCCTTGTGAAACGCAGCTGAGGGCAGGCTTTTCAGAAGAGGTAAAACCGCCAGTTCTTACTCGGATGTTTCAGTTCTCTAGAAAGGAAATGATCTAACAAAGGCGGTTACCTCAGAAACCAGAGTGCTCGAGCTTGAACAGCTTTCCATGGAGGCTTGATCAAAAGATTTTTCGAAATCAATATAGATATCAACTATTCGATGTTTTACAATTAGGTCATCACTGAAAAATTTCAGTAGGTTTCAGCAGATAGAACTGCTTGGAAAAATGCCATGTTAACGGTACAGAAAGATGTTGCTCTTGCAGAAATCCAATATTAAGGCGGCAACATTTATTTCCATGACTATAACAAAGGGAGAGATCTATGAGATAGGATGATAATTTGCTACTCTTCAGCCACCTTTCTTGTATGTACCAATGACAGTTGCTGAGAGCCAATCTGGCTGATAGCAAACTTCTTTCATGGATAATTCAAAAAGGTCAGCCAAGGTTGGACTAAGTTAGGAAGCACATTGTGTAATCAGGAAAAGATGGATTCCATCGGGGTCCATTGACATGTTATCTTTGGTTTCTATAAGATGCTTATGGACCAGTTGAGCAGGAAATGGAAAACACAGGCTGGCCAGTGTCCGTGAGGCAGCCATGTTGATAGGTGAAGCAGTAACTTCATGTATGAAGACGCTGTTGAATTGATTGGCTAAGATCTCAGGAATCATGGTGCCGTCAGGGATCATTATGTTGCCGGATTAACTAGGGTTCTAGGTAGAGCAGGTTTGGTACTCAATTGGCTCTTGATATTTGTAGATCTGTTTTGGACCAGAGAATAAGAGTTCCTCTTCATAATGTGCATATTGGAAGAAAATTGCAGAGTTGACCTGGTTCTGAGATTTCTTCTTCAGCGCTGTCAGTTGTTGATTCGTAGTTGTCATCCATGGTTTGTTATGTGATAGTCTCTCCTCTTCAGGTTGCAAAACAGTATTTCTAATTCATCAGTTGTATGGAGGGTAGTAGTTTTGAAGTCCTTCCAGAGGTCAAGAGTATGGGATGGTGAAGAAAGGTGAACAAGATGGTGTGTGTGTGTGTGTTTGGTGTGTGGTGTGTGAGAGAGAGACTGAGGCTTATGTGAATATAGGCCTCGTCATCTGTGATCAAATTTCTGAACAGGTACAGTACTTTGTGTTGGTGGGACAAGAATGTCAGTTGGACTGTTATGAGAAAGAATGTGTGGTTTGATTTAGCTAAAGGTGTAAGATGGAGGACTTATTTATGTAGATTTTCTGTGTTAGTGATGATCAGTAGAGGTGCGGTGCAAAGTGAGGAGCAAGTAGAAATACCTGTTGAGTTCGTTATTGAAAAATTCATATGGTAATCAATTGTTGAAGATGTGGTGCAATCTGGGAAATCTTTTTCATGTAGAGTGGTGATAGTGCTGGCCAGGAACTTTCAGTTAACATTTGGGTAATTGAAGTCCTCAAGAACTAAAAGATTAGACTTGTCTGATGCTTGCAACAGATTTTTGTGAGGATAAGAGTTCTGCATGTCAGACAATCTAGAGGAGCTGCTAACACGATGGAAGTGGTACTGATAGAAATTTTTTAACCACAGAGATTTATGGTCTTCAGTATCTGAATTAAGAGTAGAGTGTAGTATGGCTTGAACAAAGAGGTTATTGTGCTTTATCATGGGGAGCCTGATGACCAACCTTCCACCTCTCTTTATAGAACAGTCTTTCTGGTAGACCTATTAGCCAACAGGAAGAAAAAGAGTCAGGGATAGCCATATGTTAATGATCACAATAATGTGGAGGATTATTTGGAAATGTCTTGTAAGAATTATGTAAGTTTCAGGAGAAGGGAGCAAACATTCATATAATAGAAGCAGAAAGACATTAGTTTTTTGAATGATGTCTTTTGTTTACAGGTTGAAAATGTACAGGTTGTATTTTCTGCTAAAATTATTTCAGTAAGTTTTGCTTTTGATCTTTGAATAATTAAGACTTTGCAGGTAGAGAATCAAGTTTGTTAATGACCGGGGAAAAAGTCTACATTTTTTCCTAGCGGGAGGATATTAGTTCATTAGCATCAATTTCTGTTAAGTGAGAATTTTAATATCTTTAGTTCTATAAGGGCACATCACCATGCAAATTCAATACTCTGAAAACTAGTTTTAGGTAGTTTGTACAGTAGTTAGACTCCGTAGTCTGTACTGTATTTTGTATTTAATTTCAGCTAACATATCATTTTTTTTTTTTTTAAATTTATTTTCAATTTAAAGGACAATTTGTTCAAATTATTACAAAAAATTAAAAGTAAATAATGACAACTCAATAAATCAAACTACAATCAAGTTAAGTTCATATTATTACATCTGTATGTGTGATTATAGAAAACAAAAACACAGATTAGAGTACCACAATGAAAATTACGAGAATAGGAACATAACGATGATCCCAATTTTAAATTCAGCTCACATTTGACAGTAACATAGAAAAGAAACAAAACAAAAGAATGAAGCACTGTAATGAAAATTGAAGGATTTTTGACAAAATAAAAAGAATCATAAAAACATTAATTACTTAGATAAGAAATCATTCTAATTTTGAATGTTTACTCTTCACATAATTGCTGAATGCTGCATGATTTGGCAAAGACAAATTTAAATGAAACTTATTGGCAGCTATTTAGCTCTTAAGGTGGTGAAGTAATAATTGTTGAGAAATTTTGACAAGAGAAAAATTGGGATGTGAGAGTGAATGGTGAAGGGTATTCAGAGAAATTGAAAATGTGTGTAAAATCTATGTCGAAGATGAAAGCAAAAAGATTCTTTTGGATATTGTAAAAACTTTTGTTCAGCTGAGATGTACTGTGATCTCAGATTGTTAGAGTTTGTCCAATAGTCTATATGACAATGCTTATCCTCTTCTGAGATATTCAGTAAAATAGAAGTTGAATGTTGTCTTCTCCTTTCAGGAATCTATAGACATGGATCAGATGACTAAAGAGGAGAGGAATGGATTAGATGCTGCTTTATCAGAAGCGTTCAAATTGTTGAAACATAATCGGGCAGATCAAAAACGTTCCAATAAAAAACAGTCAAAAGATGATGAAACACTTATGCATTTTCGAGTGAGGTAAGTCCGTATTACTTTTTTCTTCTTGGTTTCATCTTCAGAATTAGGAACGACTTGTGGAGGAAATTAAGGGAAAGATCAATGCAAATTTAAAATACAATTAAAAAAAAACTGGTATCAAATTTTTTATCGTAATCTTTTGCTCGGTTTTTTCAAGTCGTTCTTTTTCAATGACTATTTCATGTTAGTTTTGCAAAATTTTCGTATCCTAACTGAATGTGAATGTTATTTTTTCACCCCAAAAATGTGTAATTAATGTGTATCATTTGAATTTTGTATTATATGATTCATAAAATATTCATATTGTAGCAAGATAGAAATGTTGTCTAATTATTGTAATGAAATTGTTTTATTTCAGAGTTGTGGACCTGTTAGAATTGTATCTTGTAAATCAACCTGTTCTAGTTGTTGTGCTGGATATTATTATACCTTTGTTTGAGTTGCTAGAATTCTGTATCAAGGATAGCCATCAAAAGCCGTTAGAAAACAGAATCAGGTATGTGTGCATTTGTATTTAGTTCAGAAATATGTTTGATATAGTGTTGCATTGAAATCACCTCAGGATTTGCTAGTAACAGCTGAAGAAATAAATAATCATACTTCCACAATTCACTTTTAATTTCATGTTTCTGAGAGCATGTTCTTTTGTGAAATTATTCTTGCAGGCACTGCTTAAAGAAGCTATCCGAAGTGAAACAATTTTCCAATATTGATGGAGTGAGCCAAAGATTCATTGCAGCTATTTTCCGTCGGTTGCTGCAGAAGGGTGAGAGAGCAGCTGCTGTGTATCAAAATATGGGTGGACCTCTGGTGCAGTGCTCAATGTTTTTGGCTAAAACTTCCCGATATGTGGAGCAAGAAGATGGTGACAGCAAACATTCCCCAATATTAGCAGAATTTAAAGAAGCTCTCACTACATTCTTTCAGCAGAGGTGAGTTAATGGTTGACTTTTAAACAATTGTATGTTATGATGTATGATCAAAACCAGTTCAGATGCACTACTAACTCTAGGATATGCTACTGAGGCTTCTTTCTTTTGTTCAAATGATCTCAGCTTAGAAACTTTTTGGTTTGGAACTCTTTGTCTGGAAATCTCTCTCTTAAGTTGTCAAAATCAGCCAAACTGTCAATGGCACTGATAGGCGTCACAGGAACATTAGATTATATACTCGGAACAGAATGCCATTAGAATTTTTGAGTGAAGACATCAAATAGCCTGTTCAGGAATTTTGTGGAAAGAGAACATTTGTTGCAACACGTAAATATTATTTGAAGCAAGTTCTCCGTAAAATGATAATAAAATCAAAGAAATCTGTGAAAAATGATCGGAAAAGGTAAAAAATGACTTACTAGTTGAAATCAAGGAAAAATGAAAAAAAAAAAAAAAGTCATATAAGAATGGGTTGTATCCTTTTGTATAAATATAAAACTAATATCTATACTAAAAAGCATTGTTCTAAAATGAAAAGAAAAGAATGACTTTTGTTTAAAATCCGCCCCTAGTTATCAGTGATAAATACAGTATTCACATCTTCAAACTATTAGTCAAGATAATGATGTTTGATTGTTTGAAATGCTGCTTCTCTTTTTCCTGATTTTTAAAATTATGATGAATGCACAGTTATGAAACTTGAAAACCATGCACAAGTACATTCATCAAAAGTGCTTTATTGTTGTTAAAATTATTCGTATAAAATAAATTTGATTGTATAAATGTATTTTTTCAGGGATTCTCTCTTACCTCTGGATGTGTTCAAATCAGTATTGTCTATGACCTGGAAAGGATCATGGAAGCTAACTGAAGAAATTCTTAGTTATGCATTCAATACAGATATTAGGCCATTCCGACGACATCAGGCATTGCAACTACTTGTGGTATTTTTCTCAAATTGCAAACTAATTACAGAGGCTTCACAAAAAAATCTGAAAACTTTAAAAGTGATGGAAGAGAAGCTTTCAGAAAACACTGTCCATGTAAGTTTAAAATCCTCTGCAATACTGCAGTGTTTCATTGGCGTATAACTAATAGTAAAGATTTGGGGTTTTTCTGATAACTCTCAAAATTCTGCTTTTCACGGTAGAATATATTTGACTCCTGCAATTGTTGTTTCTATAACACTGCAATTGTTGCAGTGTTACATTCGAATAATTTAATTTGTGGCATATGCACGTTACACAGTTGTTTTCATTTTATGTAAACCTCTCAAACCAAAATATTCTCTCTCTTCCCATATTACAAATCAGTCTGTGTTTGAAAAACCAAATCTTCTAAATATTGGTGAAAAAAAATTAGCGTTTTGTGAGCATTCATGTTTTCCTCATTTTATGATGGGCATTATAATACCTGGTTTTCAGGCCATGTTATATACAATTGTTGGGTACCATGTAAGTATGAAGATCAGTGCAGTATTTAGAGACATTGTTGATAGCCTTGAGCAGGGAGTCATGAAATGCCTGCCATATAAGATGGTCTGGGAAGAGGTCTTCTAATGTAATCTTTGTTTTTTGTTCCAACGTAATCAGATTATTTTTACATATGTATTATATTATTCAATACAATTTTCTCATTTTTCATAATTAAAGTCAAAAATATTGTAAAGGTGTGTTTCTTATTTGTACCCTGTAAAGCAATTTCTGATATCTTTATTTCAATTTCATGGTTTCCTCATTTTACAGATATTCGAGACAGTTTTGAAAGTAAAGAAAAGCGATTCCTCACTAGAAGTGAAAGAAATATTTATTAGAGAGCTCTTGCGAGTTCTGTTTGCAGTTTGGCAAGCACATAACAAATGTGAAAAGGAAAAAACTGTGTCTGCAATGGATTGGAATGCTGTGAGGGCAGTAGTATCTCGTTATTGGAAAGAAAAATCTTTTGCAACTGACACAAAAATTGCATTGAAAAAACTTGCAAATGTTTTGCAGATCAGGTGAGTGAAAAATATTACATTGTGTAATTTCCTTATGTTATTTAAGAGAATTTGTAGGGGAGTGCCAATGTGAGTTTGTTTCTGTTGCAAGAAAGAGAGTAGTAATGTTTGTTGTTGTTTTTAATATTGTAAAAAAGAAAGTAACTAATATATGACCTATTTATTCATTGGGAAAGATGAAAGCTTAAAAATGTTTTGTTGAGTTAGTGACTGCTGTTTTAATTTAGTATTTCTCATCCAGTTTCCTTGAATCTGCAGAACAAATACGGAGTTTTCCTCTGTTTTACTTTCTTTCTGTTCCTTTTTTCTCCTTCTCCTTCGTCTTCTTCGTGGTCTTGGTCTTACATGCATAGTTTCTTTAAATGTGTACTACATACTTCAACTTTCTTGGATTCCCTAGTCTGTTTCTCCCATTACACCTGAAATGTGTACTACATGTTCAATTTTTACTTTCTCTTTTACATTTTGCGGCAAAAATTGATGTTACATTTTAATGGAAATACAGTACATGTTTTTGGGCTCCCTGATGAACAAAATGTTTTTTTTTACTAAATTGTTTTTCATTCATTCAGACTTAAGGTCTTGTGAAATTGAAACATGAGCTGGAACTTTATAGGGGGTACTTTCTTCAGCACCCTTTAGTCATTTCAATAATTTTCTCTTTAAAATCTCAAATTTAAAAAAATAAATAAATAAAAAAATTTAAAAAATGTTTTGCTATGTAGCACAGTTGCAAATGCCTCCCCAAAAGTTCCAAAAAGTGGTGTTTTTCTTAAATGATATGCTGAAAGCCATATTGTGACTAAAAAATTGATAATAGATTGTTTACTGTGTTTCAAGCATTTTATTGTTCAGACATTCACAAGCAGTAGTTGAAATCCTAGAAGTACATATTTTGTATTAAATTTTTTTTAACAATTGTTATTAATAATTTGAAAAAGTTTGTGCCATGTTACATGATAACATGTTATAACACATCCTCATAAAATGTATTTTTCTTATTGTGTTGTTAGCCCTAATTCTCTTTGTTAGCTCTAATTTTTATGTTCTTGCCTGTAGTTCATAATAAGTATTGTAATCATTGCATAGTTTTCAGTAGAAATACTCTTATTCACTGGCTCTGAAAACAAACTAGTGCTGCTACAGAATGGCAGAGACTTTCCTATATTAGTTTTCTATTTCCTTTGGTCTCTGCTAGCTATATGAACTTATCACATATTCTTGCAGCTGCCATCTATCACTGCCCAAAGTACATTTTCTGGAAAGTTTCTTCATTTTTTGGTTTCCTAATTGTAGAACGCAAATATTAATTTAAGAATATTAAAGAACAGTAATACATCATCCTAAATGGCAATTTCCTTTGAAAACTTTGTTGGTGTTTTTAAGAAAAAATGGCTCTTAAGTGCTACTGTAAATTAAAAATTTGAAGCTCTTTTTCATAGAAAATTTTGGAGTGTTCGAAAAACTTCATTACAAATAATTTGAAGCACATTAACTTACAAATACAATTGTGTTTACAAATTGCCTTGAATGTGCAAATTAACAGTGAGAGATCTTTCAAAAAAAGTACATTTGCATAATTTTTAGAAAACAAAACAAAAGAATACAGCAAACTTAATTCTATGTCTTCTTAAACAGTGCAGTTAGCACTATACATTCGAAAAGTCTGAAGAAAAAATTTGGAGGGGTTTTTGAGAAAATGGTGTGTGAGTGTTTCTAGAAATGCATACTTTTGAGTTAATTTTAACAGAAAATGGTAGAATTTTAGAGAAATTGATCTGACATTATTTAAAGCACATGTACTCATACATAAATTAATGTGAACGAATCACCATTAATGTAAATACTAACAACCTGACAGACAAGTTAAAAAAATTAAATTTTTGTAATATTTGAAAAAACAAAAGAATAGAGCAATATGATGTTTATGTCATTGTATAGAATGTATTTAGTACTATCCCTACCAAAAGTTTAAAGAAGATATTTGGAGCAATTGTTGAGAAAATCTAATTTTCACATTTTTTTTTAAATTGCACATATTGGTGGCAATGTTGCGTGAAAAGTACTAAAATTTTCAAAAAATGTACATGACGTTCATGAAATACCATCCAGATCACCTTTCTCCATATTGTTATGGAGAATAAATTTTATTTGAAGGAAAAATCTGTCTTTAATTTTATAGTTGTAGCAAGATGCCTCAAACTTTCGCATTTTTCAAAAATTCAGGGTTAACTATGAAAATTTTACCTATGCCAGGTTTATAAGTTATTTTACTTATTCTTACAAGAAATTCAAAGAAAGAATTTGGAGCTCTTTCTGAAAAATTTTGAAAATGACTTGAAATGGGTCTTCATGTAAAATACCTCTAATTTTTAAAGAAACTTTTTCAAAATCTTAAAGCTTCGATTCAAGCTAGATAGACGGGTTTCTTCAATTTGGAAAAAATCCTTTGCGTGGTTTAGGCGCTACTGGTGTTCACCGATGGACGTTTTGAAAATAACTCCTTTTTTGGTATTGGGGAACCCCAGATGTGTATTTCCATTGAAATCTTGAAATTGATTTTCTCATAACTTTCCCTATACTACATGTATTACTCTCTATATACGTATGTATATGGGAATGTAAATTCTTACACTTATATATAGTAAATTACCTCTAACACATTGTATACTTGCAATCTGTTTTGTGGGTCCTAGATACAGAAATATCGGTTGATCGCAAAACCTACAACCAACCATCTGTGGTCGAAACTAGCACCTAAACGGTTTAGTTGATTTTCTCCAAAATTGATATTTCTCAGTCTTGGCAAGAAGTCATTGCCCTTTGATTTGGAAACATATTTTGAATTTTGTGGTAATTCATGTAAAGTCTCAATATTTTCAAAATTTTCTCAAAAATTCCTACAAACATTTTAATTGAACTGTGTCCTTGGATACCATAAAGGGCGCTTAAAAAATGGTGCAATTTCATTTGTGTTGAATTCCTTGATTTTTAGTTCAGATTTAAGTTCAACCTTTTTTGGCAACTTTCTTCCTACAACTACAATATTGAGGATAGAGATTTTTTTCTTGAATGAAATCTGTTCTTTAAAGACAGGTCTTGAGTAAGGTCAGGCACAAGTTTTCAAAAATACGAATAGTTTTCTTGTAATTTTTGTCAAATATTGAAAATTTTTAACAGTTTTTAAAGTGGTTTTTTAACAGCTCAAAATTTTTTCTTAATTTTTTTTTCTTGTATGTATTGAAAGATGGTAAAAAAAGTTGGTGCTAATATAATTTCTGGCAGAACTGGCATTTCAGTAATTAAAGTTGCAAAAAGTTAACGTGTCAAAACTACTACTTTGAAGATAGAGATTTTTGCCTCAGTCTGTTGTAAAAAATCTGTTCCTTAAAAAGGTAAAACATTAGTGGTTTTTGTGAACTTTCTGCTTAAAATAATGCAGTTTTAAAGAAAACATTTTCTCAAAAAATGCTCAAAATATTTGCTTTAAATTTTATTCCTAGGATTAAACAAGGGATGCTTACAATAATGATGTAAGTCATTTTTTGTTGCTCTCTGAATTTTCAAAAATTGCAAATTTAGAAATAATGCAAGAAAGTTTGTGTTGTTGTAGCACCACTAGTTGTAATTATGCTTTCTTCGGCCCTCTGGTTCTTTCGGTAAGGAACTAATGTAATATTTTATTTTTCACTCGACCAGTTCTTTCACTTCTTTACAAAACCAGAGAGTTCCATTCTTCAGTGAGCCATACACTATTATATTTTCTTCTCTCCCATTGCTTCCTCAACAGTCTTAAAAAATGCTTTATACAATCTCCTTTCATTTAATATTTGAATTTTCTTAGTGTTTTAGTTTTTCTTTTCTGTCATAGATGTCATTAGCAGGAAATTAATAACTTCCAGTAATGCCTTCTTTACTTTCTCTTCTCCTTTTAGAGACCTTCTAAATGTTAGTGGTTTTTTTTTCTTAAAGTAAACTGTTGTCCTTGCTCAGATTTTACTCTCTGCTCTCAATGTAAATTTTCGTTCCCCTTCCAAATGTTACATACAATTATTAATTTTTGTATGAAATAAAATATAAATAAATATTTTTCCTTAATTTGAGAAATTAGTCTTTGAACATGACATTTAGTGTAAAGTTTTAATAGTTTACTTTGCTTCCAAATTATATTTTAATTTTTGTACTTATTTAAACAACCCAATGCAGAATCATGAGAGTAATTATTTCAAATGAACTTTTTTTTATCAGTTTAAGCAAGAAGAACGTAATAGCTGAAAAAAGAAAAGCCAACGGTGAACTCCTGACATTAAATGAAGATGCAGAAAGTAATAAAAGTGATGTGAAAGAAAATGGTGACTTTCCGAATAACTTAGAAGGCAGAGATGAAGAGAGATCTAGTAGTGACACTGGTGATAGAGGCTATGAATCAGGAAATGATGAGAAAGATGACATAGAAGAAACTATCAAAAAAAGGAAGCGTCCAAAGACAAATAGTTTAAAGGGAAAGGCTATTCTTAAGAAGTATGCAAAAGAAGCACGTCTCACAGCAATGTCTGAAGGACTTACGAAAAAATTTAGTTTTGCTGACTTTGATATATCAAGTTATAAAGAAACAGAGGATGAAAAGGAAACTGAATTGAATAAAAAGAAAAAACGACCAAAGTTAAATAATGAAAACTATCAACACAATGATAGTTCTGAACTTCCCAAAAAAACCAAGGTTAAAAGGAAAAATACTGGTCACACATTTCCCAAACACAAGAAACACAAAGTTTCCAACTAATTCTGTTAAAATGTTTGGGTGCTCTTGTATGTATTTCTGTAATGAGTGTTGTTGTACAGTTTACAACTTGTGCAACATGATAAAAAGAATAAAGATTTTTTTGCTTTTATTTGTCATTTTTTGTTGAAGTGTATTGTTGTTTAAATTCTATACTGAAGTGTTTATTAAAGCTTCATCTTTGGTAAATGTTTTATTTTAATATTCCATAATCTTTCATACAGAGTTGACACTTCACTTGCACAGAATCAATTATATTATTATCATCATCATTGTTATTATTAATTAGCGTCTAGGCCATTTCTGACGACGCTACACGATTAACGTGTGTAATTTTTCCGAGATCAGCTTTTCAGTTGTATTCGTCAGTACGTTGAGGTTGTTACGCCCTGAAGTGTGAATTATCAGATGGTAGAATGTTGATGTGGGGGAAGGGACGATCACAAAAATGACCATGCTTACACAGGACTAAAACCTGCAGCCTCCTCAGCATTATTATTATTATTATTATTGTTGTTGTTATCATCATCATCGTTATCATAGTCTTCTTCTTTTCGGAGCATAGGGTCTTGGCTTGACCCTATGTATGTGTTTACTTTTTTTTAGACTTGCTGAATATTGGCTCTGTTCAGATACAATCATCTGTTAAACACTCCCATCCATTCTGCTCTGCCTGCCCCTCTGTTCTCACCCCAACTCTCATATAATACGTTGTAGATTGCATAGAAATTTTGGTTTAGTAAGTCATCCCTTTCCAACACTCCCTCCCATAGGGATGGAAAGGGTGTCTTACGCCACGGCCCCCCCCCTTCCCTCCAATTGCCCAGATTGTAATGCTGCAGCAAATGTGCCATTTTTCTGGGCAGTTAGGGGGAGGACAGCGGATTAAGACACCCTTTCCATCCCTATGGGAGGGAATGATGGAAAGGGATGACTTACAGACGTAAGACATAAGAAATAAACCAATCAACCAGCATAAGCACAGAAGTTTAAAGCTTTTAAATTAACGTCTTACGTGGTATGTTTATGCGAACGCATTGTTAATGAGTCAGCTTATGGACGTAGTCCTACCTTTAATGTTAACGCCATGCTTATGTTTATGTTTGCATTGTGAATGGGCCTTAAAAGTCACTTGATAAGAAATGACCTTTAGAAAAATAAATCTATTTTAAACTGCCCACAATTCCTTTTTCACTTAGTCTACCTAGAGGTTTTCGAGGTCACTAATTTCAAATCTGATATCAAAATTAATGAAAACAACATGGCTGATCCAATATGGCAACCAAAAATGATAAAATGTCTCCGACGAGATACATCCGCTTATCAGAATTTTTCATAAAATCTCAATCTGCTGTAATTTGCAATAAGTTTGATTTATTTTTAAAATAATAATAAAATACACTATCGCCCGATATCAATTAGAAATCGTTATGTCCAACCCTTATTACTACAAAACGACTTGTACTGAACGCCCCGTTAATTTCACCAATGCGAGGTGCCGCGAAGAGGTAGGTACACAAGCTAAAAAAAAAAAAAAAAAAAAAAAAAAAAAAAAAAAAAAAAAAAAAAAAAAAAAAAAAAAAAAAATTCACAAAACCTCAAACTGCAGAAATGCATTATTTGTAAAATAATATAATCTATTGCCTTCTATCTGATTTAAGTCGTTATGCGCACTACATATTAAATTAAAATCCCATGAACTGAACCTCTGAACCTTGCGCTACCGAAATGAAACGAAGAGTACCGCGATGAGTTACACACAACCAAAGTAAATTATTCACAGCCTCAAACTGCTATTTGCAACGAATGATTACTTTATTTATAACCTGATGAAATACTATGTTGGTATGTTCCAGGTATAAATCATGCGTATTTTTATTGGTACAAAATCCCGTAAACTAAACCCTTTGTTAATTTCATGTAGGAAGAGGACCGGGGAGTACCGCCAAGAAAAGTCGAAACATTAAAGAAGAACACACACTAAAATCTCATGATATAAACTCCGGAATTATCGAAAAAATGAGGTAATCATACACTATTACACTTCGACGAAATGACGACAATCATGCGAGACTAATTTTACACGACAAAGAATACAGCACGAACAAATTCTTCTGCCAATAAAGTATTCTTTAAACCTCAATGCTCAGGTTCGGCGCGATAAATGTATTATTCCAAAGATGATAAAATAAGCTAATAACTAATATCTATTAAAATGAGTTATAAGCAACTTTTTCCCCTAACGAACCCTGTGAACTGATGACTATTTCACTCACCCCGTGTGTGTAGGTGTCGTTATGTCGTGACGAGGTATACATATGGTCGGAAGAAAAAACTGGAATACGCGATTATCCCCACCAAATAATTTCGTATTTCAAAGATAATGTCAAACTTTAATAACATATCTATTTTCAAACGTCACACACTTTGCCGGTACAAAATTTGTGAGCAGAACGCTCGTTAATTTCAGTAATGCCGCTATGAGGTATACACGCTCATAACGAAATTTTTCTTAAAAGATGAATTTACAGCGACACGCAACCAAATTTTCCTTTAATTGAACGAATATTCAATAAGCTTAGTTCTTCATAAATTTGGTGTTATATTGCATTTTATATAATTTTATACTAGTTATATTTTGTACTTTATTACTTTGAAAACAGATTATTGTAATTATATTAAATTAACATAATTTTTGTTATACTTACCACCAACAGAGACATCAGTGATAGAAATGTACAGTCAAAATTAAAATATAGCTCGTTTTTATAAATATTAGAATCCACAGCTTATCTCCTCTAACGCCACAAGAGCATGGCCGCGTATTCCAACTTCAAACTTCATAGCGCACAGCAGATAATGGGATTAGGCTTTATAATTTCACAAAGAATGTAAGAAACATTCCTCTTTCGAGTGACATGGTCAGAAGTTCCCAAAACAAACCTTTATTTTTGTGTTTTTAGCCAGGTTTTCGCCTTTGAACCTGCTCATGCTGTTTCACTATTGAATTCAAAGCGGACACCCTCAAACCCATTTTGGCGGCGAGGTCTACTAGCTTCCTAAAGTGAGCACCAACTTCCAAAATACGAATTCTCGAACAGCAAAACACTTCTGTATGTGTCCCCACCACCCTTCCCGAATCTGATACCGGCATTGTCGCCTTTTCTTTCAGAATAATCAGTCTTAATTACGAGTCCTGCCGTGCAAAAATCTTAATATCGGGGTTTACTACAAAATACGACTTTACAAGTCACTTAAAATCGAGAAAAATGAAACATTACGTATGTGGATGCTTTGCCAGGACTACCGGTTATTAGGTAAATTCCGGAAAAAATTAAGTCAAGACCGACGAAGTAAAATTTTCTTGCATATGGAGTAAATTAGAATTGCGGGTGGCGGGGTTGGTTGAAGAGAGAGAATAAAAAATACACATTTTTAACAACAATAACAATGTAACTTTTAACAACAATTTTATTTGGCAATTTAATTTCCTGATTAACTTAAAATAACATATATACCCTAAATTTTTAAAGTTTACAATAACATTTACGCACCGTTTACAAAATTTATTTCAATAGATAATAAACTATTTCATTGCAAATGTTGCTTTTCGTACTTTCTTTTTATTTATAAAATCGTTAATTAATTTTGTCATATCTAATGCTTTCGCTGCTTCTTGATGAATGTTCAAAAGAGCTAATGAGTTTAAACGTTTTTGCACCATTGTTGTTCGAAGATAATTTTTTAACCGTCGCATTGCTGAAAACGACTTTTCGCAAGTACATGAAGAATTCGGTACCATTAGTAAAAACTTTACCAACTTCTTAGCACAAATGTAGAACCGAAGTTTCTTTCGAAAATTTTACAATATCGCGGAGTGAAGTAATTGCATAATTTTGTTTCGACGCTATACTTAAAAACATGTCTCGATGAAGTATAAGCTTGCTTGGATCCAAGTTGAATTCTCCGTCATCGTCATTTTGATTATAAAACTCTACAACAGCATCTACCTGAGAAGTCTTTCCAATTACAAAATTTTCGCATGTATTTACAAATGACATATCAGAATCCAAGGGGGTCTAAACGACATTAGAACTTGGTGTAATATTTCAAAAAATATTTTTCTATAATAATCAACTCATTAGAAAAATTATATTCGGTTTCTGTAGACGAATATACCGTTTAGGAACTTTCTTTGCTCGTTTTATTTCCGGTTCATCGATGTCTAAATGTGCCGCTTCTTTGACAAAATTATTCCATAGACTTTCAAATTGTGAATTTCGCATCTTGTTCATTTGATCTTTAATAATTTTAATCTTTTTATAACCTTCATTAACGCACAATTCAAGTTTTTGAAGTTGGATTTTTAACATTTCGATACGTTCAAAAATTGCAATCGAAATATGCAGTAAAAAGAAGAAAACAAATGACATCAAATTTCTTCAAAATCCAGCTGCTTGTGCTGAGTCGCTAGTCTGCATGTCTGTCGTATTCCAATTGTTCGAAAAAATGTTAAAGCGCCTTTATAATTGTCTCCTGCTTGAAGAGTTTTAAGAGATTTGACTCGCATACACCACTTAAATAAACAATGAAATTATAAGACATTCATATAAATACAAATTTTAATAATTATACTATAGCAATAAGATATTTTACCTGGTTGGGCAAAATGGAGATATGACAGGACTCGTTTCAGATTGCAAATCTTTGAAGATTGCTAATAGCTTTGGCGAATTTCTTAAGAAATTTACTAGTTCTTTGAAGGTACCAATAAAGTTTCTTGCATTATAGACATCTTCCATTGCATCTTGTATTACAAGGTTAAGGGGGTGTGCTGTGCAATGTACGAATAAAGCACGAGGTTCTTTTGCTATTATAAGACTTTTTAAACCAGAAATTTTGCCGCCCATGTTAGATGCCCCATCGTAACATTGTCCTCGTAAATTATTGAAACTTAAGTCAAATCACATAAAAATGTCTTCAATGATTTTCAATAAAGCGTCTACTATTAACGAAAACAGCTTTGCGGACTTTTATAAGTTGTAATTTTTGTCTTATGATTTCATTTGACATGCATTCCAAGATTTCATTATAATATCATGATGTAACCCCGTACTTTGTGATCTAGTTAACCAAGTGGCGAGTTCCACCGAATCGTTGCTTCTGGTTTGTAAAAATTGTTTGAGTTATTGTTCGTCATTGCCACTTCCGCGTAACTCTAAACCTTCTCTTGGTAATAAATTTACAGTGCTAAATATTTTTTCCAAAGCAGTTCGATTGTCCATCATTTCTTTTTGTTTTTCATCAGATAATCGTTCACAAACACTTATTTTTTGAACTGCATATTGCTTCTGCACAAGATAAATGTTATTCTCCAGATTCGAGTTTCTTGAAAGCAATGACTGTATTTTTCCAACAATTGAAGCCATCTTCAACGAACGCTTTTCAAGATACGTGGCAGCTGGAACTTGAAGGAATTGGCAACTTTTTCTGTAGCTTCAATGCAAATTGTACATATAGCTTACATTTCCGCGTTAGGTGTCAACCAGTTCTAAGTATTTTGCCAACATTTAAAAGCAACGGGTATTTTTTCTCCTGAAAATTAATGTAAAGACAATTATTTTAAATAAAATATAAATAATATTACCGTATTATAGGCAATTCAACAAAATGTATATACAACTGAATGCAAATTAAATTAAGACTTGTACTGGAATTCAAAAATTAAAAATGTAATTTAAATTTAATATAATTAAATTTTCCTCTATTTATATTTTATATAGAATTTGAAATTCATAATTTTTAAATTAAAATGTATCTGGAGTAGAATGGCTTAGAGTTTTCGTTGTAGTATTTTCTGGCTTATTTATTGTGCTGGATTGTACATCTGATGACAAAGTAGATGTATCCTAAAAAATAAAATAAACATACAAAATATAAATGCTTTTAACTAATCTATTGATTTATAATTATAAAATTGCTAATACTTACGTTAGAATGTTTTGAAAAAAATAAAAGATAAACATTGTTCCTTGTTTCTTTTTTTTTACTCATATTTATTGCGTAAATTGAAATTGAAGATAATGAAAGTAAACAATTAAAAATCGTTTATTTTTTACTCAAATCTGAAGCACAGACGTAAAATCATCGGCGTACTATGCCTGAATAAACTTAGTTCCCTATTCGAATGTTGGCTATGCCCAAGAAAGACGTTTCTTGTTTATATGAGAAATGTATCAGTTACATTTTCGATTGATTCGTAAACATGAACATCTCGGCGAGATAATCTCGCAGCGACACAGCATTTAGTTTTAAATATTATATTTGCTTTCCGGAATTTATTCAATATTCATGGACTTTTACACATGACTTAAATAAAGGGATTTAATCATAGTTAAATTGTAATAATATTTATAATTACTGTGTTTATTTTCAAATCACAATAATTTTTATTATTGCTTCAAAAATTGTATTATTTCTCTGTTTTCCAAAAAAATATTTTTATTTTCAATACTTTTGGGGTATCTAATTCCATACGCAGATATTTTCGGCGTGTAGAGTGCTCCTTACACTCCAGATAATCAGCGCCGCCCATGCATAAAATCGGAGATCGTAAATCGAAGTTTCACTGTAGTACTAATGTAGTCAGAATCCACTTTTCTTGGGTTCTTGACACGTAACTATTTTTCCTATTTCATTGCATGTTTGAACTACACTAGCATCTGAAGTGTACATAGAATTTTCACCAAAATTAATATTCCCCAATTGATGTGGCTGATGAATTTGAAATGGATATTTTAATTTTTTAAAGAATATTTTACATGAAGCTCCAACATCATTTCAGTAATTAAAAAAGGCTGCACTTTTTGCTCAAAGAGAACAATTGCTGAGATCCAAGTTTCATTGAAACCTGTGAATTTTGAAGCTGCAAAAATTCAATTTTTAACCCACTTCACCAACGAGAATTTTGAGGACTGATTTAAAGAAAAAATTAAATATGTTCTCCAAAATTTATCTTTAAATAGTGTAAATAAATACATTTTTTTAAATACAAGTAGTACAAGTACACTATAGTTTTCACGTAATTTTAATGAAATAGTAAACATTTAAAAATATACTTAAACATGATTTTCTCTAGTTACAAAAGCTCAATTACATGATTAACTTCTGAAAATCCAAAAATATTACCTGATGTATAAAATATAACCCTTCCAAATAATGAGAAGGCCTAAATTAAGTTCATTACATTATCGATTTTGGAACATACCACCATATCTGTGATTGAATCAATGATTTTGTGCATTATCTAAAATAGCCCCTCGTAAACATATTGATGCAGTTGTAACTAAAACACTAAAACAGATTTAAAAAGGACCCAAAGTTCTTTCCAATTAGAGTAAATCTAATGTTTAATTGACAGACCTAGATCCTTTTTTACGTACACCTTCTAGAAATTTGAAAATATTAAATGGTATATTTTTTCTAACAAGTTCTAAATCTTTAATATTGAAGCTAGGTTTTATACATAATGCAAAGAATTCCTCAATATTAGGTTTTCAAATTATTTCCTGTTTAATTTTGGGGTTAGTGTATGTAATTTTGAGTTGAAATGACCTCAATATCACAACAATGCGGATCAGACATACCTAACGTCCACTTGGAGGATAGGTTTCATATTCTTTCTCAGCCTGAATAAATATTTTGCAATTTTTTTATTGTTTGTTTACTTTCTTTAAACATTTTGTAAGAATAGAGGACAATCCAATAAATTCAATTTCAGAAAGCCATTCGCATTTAAACTAATGAACTTTCAAAAATTGAATAAAAAAGAAAGATCAATTTTTTGTGCTAGGTGCACTGTTTGGTTTTGAGTCTCCCAAGTGATTTATCTCTCTAACATTTTTCACAGTTTAAATTTTGCATATAAAGCCAAGCTCAAGTCTGAGAATCATACTTAAATAATAAAAATGAATCAGCATGAGGGAACAAATCAAAGCCGTAATTTATTTTTATTTTGAAAAGTTGTTCTTTAAGGCAAGGCAAATTGTACTGTGAAGAAAGGAATTGTGTCATAACAGTGTTTAGGCAACAAATAGCAATTGCTGCTCGAGAACAAAAATTTCATTGCATGTCCGGATGGCTAAGGGAGTAGTTCCCACCTCGGGCATGGTTTTGCGTTCGTCTTTTCACCCCCTATCATCACCATATGTCATCTTCACAGTTAACATACCGTTAAATGCAATAGTGGTCGCTAATGACCTAGAAGTTGATGCGACCTTAAATAACAAACAATAATCAAATTTTTTAAAAAATTGCTCAAGAGAACGAATCTGTTGCTGCCCGGATAACGGAGAGCGTTCAAGAAATCAACCAAGGTCTCATTGAGGCGCTTCGGGAGACCATCGAGCAACAGAACCGCGTCATCTATATCTTCTGATAGAGAAGGGCCTAGCAGTAATGGCAAGAGCCGCCCCATTGTAGTTAAATTATAATCTTTTAGGAAAAGGGTTGAAATATTTCGAAATAAAAGAAAACTTGTAGGTAACTTAGAACCGCAATAGGTATGTATGTATACTACTGAAATACGAGACGATGTACTCGCAGGCTGCAGTGTGCTGCTCGTTCGCGCTTGTCTGAAAGATTCATCAGTTATGTCATTTCCTCTTTACCTTGAAGTCCTCGAACCATAATTTGGTTCATTATCGGTTCTTTTGGATACAAATGGACAGAGGCAGCTCGCCATAAACATATTGCGCGAGGTCACAACTTCGCATCGCGCGCGAAGTTGAATGTTAAATAATTTTTCATTCAGTTGGATGGTGGTAGTAAATTGGAAATTGGTGGAAAAATGGGAAATTACCCCCAATTTTGTCAAAATTTCAGGTGGATAATTAGCACCTGGAATATTTTGGCGTAGGTAGTACCTACCTCTTGAGCCGGTCCTGCGCCTGAGAAATGTAAATATAGCTCACAATCATATTAAAGGTTTTGGTTGTGTCTCTTGAGACCCTACAAGTTAGACACCCCTGCTCTCAATGGAAGCAAAATCTGTTCTTGAAGATGGTAAAAAAAATTGGCCCTTATCGGCCTAATTTTGGTATTAAATAAGTACAGACTCTTGTGGAAAAACCTTCGCCGGCGTAGTATTTTAAGAAACTGAAGTTATACGGTGAAAGTACTTTTATTCTTTTAATCATCAAGTAGTATTTTTTTAGGAATCAGATGGTGTTAAATATAATATACCTCAATGAGCATTCTGAGGAGTAATTGATAAAAACTGCTGCGAAATTCATCGCAACCGGTAGTATTGGTTCTCGGCCTATCCATTGGAGTTATCCTGTACCATTTATGCTATTGTCACCATGGTTTCTCTTCGGGTATAAGGTAATATCACCCGAATTTAGCATTTTGTACCACGTACTATTTGACGATAATTCAATTTCGTTGTAAACATTGGGGACTTATTCAACGCAGAAAGAAACGTACGGGCGCAGAAGTCAATAGGTTCCTAATAGAGGTTATCTATTAGGTATAACCAACTTATGAAAATGAATGCAAGAGACTAAATTTATTAGCATTTTTTAATCAGAAACAGTAATAAATGGTTGAATGTTTGCTTAGCGACTGGCACGAACATATTACCTTAAGCAACCGACTGGCTGTCGTGTGCCCTCAGGTTGTGGGGCGAGGGGAATGCGGCTATTTTAGTTGGAAGAAGGAGAAAGCACTGTTCTTGAGCTTTCTCGTTTCATTCATTCTCGTAAGAATTCACGTTTGGGAAAGAATTGTCATTTTCAGGAACCATAAAACTTTTATTGATTATTTTCATTAATTTAGTACTTCTTAATATTTTATAAATATTTGTATTAATTGTATTAATATTTGTTATTTGTTTAATTTTCATATTTCGAACTTTCATGCAATAGGTACATAATAACAATATTCTATAATAATTATATTAATATAATATAAATAATAGTTTGGTGATGTTTCACGAGATATCTTTCTAATTTCTGTCTCTTTTCATTAAATACTAGTTTATCCGGCAAATTCTTTGCTGTTACAGTGTTCTACACACATCACATACTGCTGGTGAAGTGATTATTAATCAGTTTTACGCCTCGCTGTGCAAAAATTCTAAGAGAGCAAATACTCTCTAGCAAGTATGGGTTTATTATGTGTCCTGGTTTGGATATGTTTGTCAAGTATCCTAGTGTTGAAACGTTCTCCCTCAAATTTGGGCATGCGTGCGCTATGACACCATCTTAAAGAATTTTGATTTACTTGTCCGAGATTCAAGTAATAATTTCGGTCGATTTTTCACAATCACATAGGCAGAATACTTGTGTGCAGTAAAGACGCGCCTAAGTCTTGACTGTGCGGCGGGATGCGTAGGGTTCAGGGGCGCTCGAGTCATCATAAACGAATAAATTATCACCAACAACTACCCACATGCTCGATTTAATTTTAAACCACTCTTAAAGCACTCCGATTACTAATAAAAAAAGGAGTGTGAACATTTCAGCAAAATTGGTCGAGTAGTTTTTGTATCGATGTGCAACATGGACACGTACATTCCCTTTTATTTATAAACAGATTTGTTATATTAGGGCTAATAAATCGAGAAATCCGTCTTAACTTCCCTGTACACATTCTTCAGTACAACATTTTTTATTTCTAGAGCATTCTAGATATCATTCCAGAAACAGATGTTTTGCCTGCCACTCATCTCCTAACCCAGCTCACGTTGCCCCCTTCGCTGTGCCCGGTAAGTGAAGGAGTCTGCCCTGTGAGCGGCGTATCTGACCGTCATGGGTCTTCAATGAAAAAAAAAAAAACAAAAAAAAACAGAAGCAGGAAAGTTGCTGCAGCTTATGGCCTAACGCTCACCTCCTTTCTCATCGTGGCATGCCAGCCACGACTGTTTCAACTGCCGGCAAAGATATGCGGTTGCCAATTTGTCATACGAGCAGGATCTCCCAGGTATACTTGTAGGTTACGAGATAAAATAAAGATCCTACATGTGCTGTTGCATCACCGATTTTCGTGACGGTTACTATGAGGAATCAACTAATTTAGTGCAATTTAGCTTCGCTTTTCACGAAGATAGTATTCAAAAGGCTTTAATCGTTTTTGTTAATAATTCGTCATTATGCAGTAGGAACATAACGAAAAGAAAATGTATATCAAGTTTCATATTTGGGGAGATGGAAGCATGGCTGGGTTTGGGTCGGGTATCAATATGGCCGCGATGAGTGAAACGATGGCTGCAAGTGTAGTGTTTGGTGAGATAGTAGTAGTGTTGGGTGTTAGTGGTGTGTATGGATATGATCGAATCCGCCATGAGACCGACCAGCGGCAGCTAGTTTCGTGTTTGGAGATGAAAGCATGGCAGAGGTTTGTGGCATTTATGGATATGGCCGCGACTTCTGTGTATGGAATCGGACGCTGTAAGTGTCTTATTTGTGGAGATAAAACATTGTTGGCATTTGTAGGAGGTATGCATAGATTCGTGTCTACGTTGAGCGGTAACGGAAGCTCCAAGTTTAGTATTTTAGAAGATAGAAGTATGGATCAGGTTTGTTTGTATGAATGGATGTGGTCGCGGTTACTGTGTGTGCAATCGATGCCAAAATGTTTCGTATTTGTTGGTATGGACGCATAGTGAGTGTTTGTGGTGGATATGGATTTGGTCACGACAGATAAGTGTGAAAACTGTGGCTCTTTGTTACATGTTGAGATTGTGATGGATTATTTAACGTTGTTGTAACATTTTAGAACCCCTGTGATGTTAATGAAATGTTATGGAATAAATGGAATAAAGAAAATGGTAAGGCTAAAAGCATATTATTTTATCGCTTGATACGAAACCTTTGCTACGTATTGCTAGTTGTGAAACAACAACAAAAAAAAGTATGTGATAAGTTACATCAAATTTTTTAATCACAATCTAAAGAGAATATTGCTATGTTGAGACATACATTTCATAATATTGAATGGGATTGGGCTACTGAAGTACAAGAACACTTAGCAAAATTTGATGATATTCAAATTAAAATGTCATTACTCAAAATGCCAATAAATGAAGGTGATTTATGTGCAAGATTTCTACAGACTTTACTATATTACATGGCATGATTTATCACAAGAGGAAAAGACACGGGCAAAGTTACAGGAGATCATTAAAATGGCTGTATATGGTACAAACAAAAAATCAGGCGGAACTATCCGGTACTAACCAGGTTCAATTGACTAAGTACAATTTTTTACGGTTGCTGAGACAAGAATGGTGGTAGAGTTTCTGTGCACCTACCCTCACCTCATTAAAATGGCTGTATCTTCATTAATTATGTGGTACAAACAAAAATTCAGGCGGAACTATCCGTTACAAACGAGGTACAAACGATTTACAATGTTTCCAATTCTTTTTACGATGGTGGCGGTGCCATTGTGAAGTTGGCACCACTACAATAGAAAGTGCTGTATCTTGTAAGTGGTTTTTGTACAAGTTAATGTTGCTGTGGTACGAGTACAAATTAGTACAAACAAATGGTAATGGTTTCAGGGGTTTTTGTGTGGTGGCGGTGCCAACGTCACGTGTATGGTAAAGATACATGTAAACAGAACTCTTAGTTAAAACGATTTGACGCAGTGTCGAAATAGAAATGCACGTCCGAGTCATTCGAGAAATAATTAATGTAAATAGTGTATGTTAGTTAATATTAGATTTAGGGACTCTTCGTGGGAACTGCTCCACTTCAGCAGCACGCAGTCGACGAGTGCAACTCCTTTACAAACAGTAAGCGTCGCGGAAAACATCGTAAAAGTAAATGAAATAATTCTTTGCCCAGAAAAAATTAAACAAACATTCAAAAGGCCGTTAATAGATCAAATAATAATATTTAAATTAAATGGTTTACCAATGTTACTTTATTTCATGAAGTCAAAATCAGTAAATAAAATAACAAAGTTAGTATTAATAAACGATGTAAATATGTTATTGGAAAAAGAAGGCTGATTCATTTAACAGAGTCCACAGACCACTTCAACAGAGAAAGTTTTCAGAGAAAACTTAGTCCGTATTGGATGGAAGGTCGACCCGCGTAAGAATTACTCAATCACATACGAACGTTGGAGTTAGGAATTCATAAAAAATATAATAATCATGGAATTGTTTAAAGTTAAAAAATATTGCCAAACTTGAATATAAAAGTAAGAAAGTTTCAAACTCGCCTGCTCGCCGTGGGCAGACGTGTGTTAATGATACCACACCTGTATTGGACACGCTTCAGTGGGGAAACGTGAAAATGAATGATTACTCTGAATAAAATGAATCTAACGCCATTTCGATTTATACTTTTTATTTTTTTTAATTACACAAATTTTTTTTATCTCTCACGTCACTAATATTAACATTACGGTCAGTTTCTATATATTATTGTATTTGTGCACACAAGTGCTTCAAAAGAGTTTTGATGCCGTTTCTCGAAAACAAACCTTTATTGCAAAAAATAGCTCAAAACTGAGCATTTTCAGAAGGCACAAATAACATTTTTTCTTGGACGGCTTCAAATTTTTCAATGAAAATTTGCATACAGGACCTGACAGGACCATTATCTCTTTTGTAATATTCTTAAAGACATATTTTAATTACGTGACCCAAAAATTGAGAAAATGTGAAAGGTTTTGTTTTGGTGCTGATAGGTAGTAGTCTGAATAGGGACGGATCTAGCCGGTCATTTGAGGGAGGGGGGACATGGCTTTTATTTAATAATAAACATTTGTTATATTGTATATTATTTTTGTAGTGAATAATGGTACTGTTCAATATCATTTCTTAATTAAGTACCTTAAATAATATACATTTAATAATTAAATATGTATATGATACTTCTGATTTGTGAGATTCATCTCCGCCCGGAATAGTAGAATAACTATTAAAATATCAGAAAAATTCACGAAAATAAGAAAACTAAATATTCATGTCAAATGTAACCTGCAACTTATGGCAATATTTTTTACTTATCGATAAATAACTCCTAAACGAAACGTTCTGGGGAAGTAAAAACTAAAATGTTAAGTTCCAAGGCTTCTAAGAAACGTGTCTCACACCATAGTCTGGAGAATGAGGTGTTCTTGAACAATCAATTACATTTTTGCTGGTCCGCGCATCTGAATATTATCCTACCTACTCAGAGAAGTGCAGAATCTGTAACTAAATGTGTCTGAGAGGGACAGAGAGACAGACAGCGAGAGACAGAGAGAGAAACGGAAGGAGAGAGAGTGAGCGAGAGACAGATGGAGATGGAGAAGCAAAGACGGAGAGAGAGACAGAGCAAGAACGAGAGAGAGAGAGTGATTAACGGAGAGAGCCGAAGAGAGGGAGAGTCGGAGAGGGTGAGACGGAGAGAGAGAGAGAGAGAGGGAGAGAGAGGGAGAGAGAGAGAGAAACAGATATGAAGGATAGAACGGGCTCCGCCGGGTTCTGCTAATAAATATTTGTATCAATTTTGCCAAATACAGGAAGGTAACAAACGATAACTCAAGGCCTTTTGGGGGGTTGGATCCGCTACTAGTTGTGAAGAAGGTGAGGCAAAATGGGAAAGCCACCCTAAACCAGAGAGATTAGAAATCTATAGCAGATTTGCAGTTAAAAATAGTTTGCACTGGAGAAAAAAAATTCATTTCCATCTATATTCAGAATTCAAATTGTATGTGGGTTAGGGTAAGGATCTCACAATTTAACAAAATATGTCCAGAATACACTTCTCCCCATAGAACTTCGACCACAGTTTTTAACTGTTTTTGTTGTTAAATAAATTTAAAAAATAACTAACTAGTGCGAGAAAGTTTGTACCATTCTGTAGCACCACAGATTTAAAACAAATCTTTGTTTGACCATAAAATGGACTTTAAAGGTTTATATGTAATATTAGGTTTTAATAATATATACATTAATGACAATAACTATAACAATTGAAAAGGAAATTCCAGGAAGGAATCCTTATGTGTTGTTATTTTTAGAAGATACAATGAACGAGAACTTGCAGAACAGGGAAGACTGTAGAGTGTAGAAAGTTTTAGTAAATTGAGATTGCAAATAATGGAGGTTGCTGTAGGTCTTTGAAGATACGAGTTTTAATTCTAGGATTTGGTTGAGCAGTTTTACTTGACGGGAATTTGTTGTTGCTGAACATGCTGAAAGTGAATCACACAAATAGATGAAACGTTTTTTAACTAGATTTTCAAAGGGTCTATTGATTGTTTTGAATTTGCTTGTTTGGGATGAATCAGGAAGCTTTTATGACCAATGAAGGAATTTAAATGCTCTCTAATACAGGCCTCTGGAATAGAGATATGTAGGAAGACAGAGAAAGAAATGGCTCAGGAACCAAGGAAGATCAATATTTTTCTTTTTAGACCTGTTGAACCCAGTAGCGTAACGAAATGAGTGTGAGCCCATCCGCAAAACGTTTATCCGGCCCACTTTCTAATAGTGTATACGAAACACAAGTATTGTAAGTACCTTAAATAATGAAAATATCCTTTAACAAACTCAATTGATCAGTATGTGATTACTACATTAGAAATCAATGTTGGTAACAAATTAGACTGATTTAGAAACGATTACATAAGGAACCAAAGGGGGGGAAATTGTTCTTCTGAAAAATACTGTTTTTAATTTTTTATTGTTACAATTATCGCTAAGTATCAGAAAAAGTATTAAGGTTTTAATCAATATTTCTTTCTATTGTAAAACCTTCAGCCCTCTTGTACCCGGGCTCCCTCGTATAGCGGGCCTGGCGGGCCCAAACGTTACACCACTGGTTTATCCAGCAATAGGCCTCAGGCCCTTCATCCTGCACTGCCTGATGATAATGATAATGATGATGATAGTGATGATGAAAATAAATGTAAGTATTATAATGTAGATATGTTTGCAAGTATATGAAATTGTTAATACTCCCAGTATTGAAGAAGATTGTGAAATAAGAAAAGGAAATGATTTTACTTTGATGTCACTGTATGAATACCCTTTTCAAAAAATAGCGTGTTAATGGGGTAGAAATATTTTGTAAAAATCTATAATCAATATGAAGGAGGTGTAAAGAAGGCTCATTAGGCATTGAGTTGACAGACAATTTGCAACAACAAAACTGCTCTGAATAAAAGGTAATTTTGTCACAAAATAGGAGGGGGATGACATTCTTTAGTAAGCAATTCAGTAAACAATTTGAAGAAAGGTTGATGGGAACTAAAGCAGATGTTCAAGTACTTTTGCATCCAGTATGGTATGTAGTATCTTCTGAAATTCTAGCAGGAGAGAGAGGGAGTCCATGAGGTGACTAAAAATGTGGATGTTCTGTATTCTAGTTTTGATTTGGAGTCAATGCTACTATTCTTCTGAAGTCTTAGATGCTGTATCATTTGTGAAAAGTTTTTGTGATGAATTTGGATCCTCCCGTATCCTCATCTTAACATCACATTGGCCAAATTTGTACAATGGTAAGTCTGTAGATAGTGCACTAAAATTTAGAAGGGATTAAATGAAGGTCTCACAGGGGAGTAACCCACACAAAATTAGTAAATCAAAATTGAAATTAAGAAGATTGCCACAATGAAGAGTATTGTTTCACAATTTATTTTTATGGGTCTAGACTTTCAGGGGCGGATCTAGAGACAAATTTTGGGAGAGTAAATTAAAACTGTTTTGGTCGAATATGTGATATTATTTCGTAAAATGTCGTGGGCTACACTGAGCTCATATATGCGATATGATTTTACATTTAATGGTTATCAGTAAATATTTCTGCTTGAAAGTTTTGTGACAAGTTAAAATTAATAGTTACTGAAAAAATTTCTTCTTCTTCTTGCCGTTTCTTAAACGCTACTTCAGTCTTCCGGCGCCTAATTTTCTTCTCCAGTCTTCCCTGTTCTTCCAAGAATCGGGAGGTAATTTCCACTTCTCGATTCTGTTTCTGATATGGTCGTTCCATCCTGGTCTTGATCTGCCTCGTTTTCTCCTTTCACTTGATTTCCATTCTAGGGATCTTCTGGGTAGTCTTCTCTCATCCATTCGCTGTACATGTTCAACCCAAGTGAGTTGTTGCTTTTCAATTTGCTCTATAATATCATGTTGCAGATTCATTATTTCCTAAACCTGTTCATTCCTAATTCTTTCCCTTCTAGATATTGCTGCAGCTCTTCTGAGGAAATCCATTTCCATAGCTCTCAATTTTCTTTTCTGTTCTGAGAGCTGCCATATTTCTGCTCCATACAATGTAACACTTTCAATCATACATTTATATATATTCTAATTTTTGTTTTTTGCTTATGTTTGGATCCCAGATAAATGCATTCAGGGCTCCTACATTTTTCCTTCCTTTAATGAGTCGATTTCACATTCCTTTCCATAAAAACCCTGTTTTCCTATTGTTGTTCCCAAGTACTTTATGTTCTCTGTTGTTCTTATTATTTCTCCAGTTTTCATAGTCAATACGTCATGTGTACTGCCTAGAGTCCAGTATACTGTTTTTTCTAGATTGAGACTTATTCCCCATTTCTCATAATCTTCTTTTATCTTCCTAGTCATATATTCAATATCTTCTTGTTCTTGCACCATCAGCACCTGATCATCACCGAACTTTAGGATATAGAGTGTTGTATTATCATCAAGTAGTATTCCCATCCCAGCACATTTTCTTTTCCATACCTGTAACACCGCATAAACATATATTTTAAAGAGGGTAAGTGACAAACAGCATCCTTGCCGTAGTCCTTTTCATATAGGAAATGTTTGGGTCATCTGATTTCCAACTTTCCCTTTTCCCTTTTGATCTAAATACAATTTATTCGCCGCATTTATTAATATTTTATTTACATCACTTTTATTCATAACTTCCCATAACTTAATTATTGGCACACTATCATACGGCTTTTGATATATCAAGGAAGACCATGTGAAGTTCTCTCCCTGTTTGCCATTTCTTTTGCATAACCTAGGACAGACAAAACAGATTGTCTAAGCAAGATCGACCAGCCCTAAAACCACTTTGTTCTTCTTCTTCGTACTCCTTGTACCCATCTTCTATTAATTCTCTTAATAGTCTTCCATATACCTTACTGAACGTTTTTGTCATTGCTATCCCTCTATAATTTTCACATATGTCTCTTCTTCCTTTCTTATGTATTGGTGTTATATAAGCCATTTTTCAGTCTTCTGGTATACTTGTTTAGCCTTTATTTATTCACATATTCATTAGCTTCGTCATCATTCGCACTAGTTTTGGTGTTCCATTCTTTATCAGTTCGCTTGGGATTTCTCCTGGACCCGGAGCTTTACCGACTTTCATTTCTTTCATACATCTCTTAACTCTCTCTTCGGTTACTGTAATTTCCCTTGCCGAAGATATCTTTTCCCTTTCTGTAGTTCCAAGAAAGTCTGATCTTCCTTCCTTTAATAATTTTCTTAAGTACCCTTCCCATTTGCTTGCAGATATACTTTGTACGCGGATTTTTTCCATTTGGGGAGATTTTACCTCTTTTTATGAACTTCCAAATCTCACTTGTTTTTGTTCCACCTATGTACAATTTTACTTCTTGACATTTACGCTCCCATGATTGTTGTTTTTCTTTTCTTATGATGTTTCTAACTCTATTTCGCTGGATTTTATATTCCTCTCTATTTTCTTCTTTCTCGGTACTCTACCATTTTTCATACAGCATCTTCTTTTCCTCTTTTTCTCGCTTCAGGTCTTGATAGCTCTTCCCTCCCCTTTTCTTATTTAAAGCCATTTCAACAAGCGCTTCTTTAGCCGCTTGATGTAGGCAACCTTTTAGGTGTTTATATGTCTCCTCATTTGATCTAACTAAGTTTTCATTCAGTAAATTATCCAATCTGTTTTGAAATAAAAATCTTATACTTGGTTGTGATATACCCACTATATTATATTTCCTATCTTCGTTATTTTCATTTTTATCTTCCTTTCGTTCTCTGATCTCCGTTTCTTTTTGATTTACGGGTGGAAACATAATTTTGGCCTTCACTAGGTAATGGTTGGATCTACATTCTGGGCCTCTGTGTGCCCTGACGACTATTACTTTACCCGTTAAATACTGTCTAGTGATTATGTAATCGATCACTGATCTCCTTATCTTATCTTCCCCCCTTTTACCTTATCTTCTCAAGTGAACGTATGCTTATCTTTATGTTGGAAGTGGCCGTTTCTAATTATAAGTTCATGCTGTTTACATAGTCGAATTAATCTTCCGTTTGAATTTTCCACCTCTTCTGCATGTTGTCCAATGATTTTTGATCTCTCAGATTTTCCCATTCTAGCATTAAAATCGCCCAATTAGATAATTTCTCTATTTATCCCACATTTACTGATTACTTTTTGACTAAAATTCCTCTAAAATAATAGTAACATTTTCATTTGGCGCATACACTCCAAGAATCGTCATTTTGTACCTAACATTTTCCAAATTTACTTTAATCAGCCTCTCGACTACGGCTTCCCAACTTTTAATATGCTTTCTGAATTTATTTTTTAAGACTATGGAAATCCTTTTGCTACCCCTCTTATCTTTTGGTAGTCCGCTCCAAAAATGAACATAGTATCCAATCTCTTCTATACCCGAGCCCTTTTTCTTGGTCTCGCTTAAACTTGCAATATCCATATTTTAATCTTGAAGTTCCTTAATTACCTCCCTTACCTCCTACCCACCTAAGAAGTACATGACCATGACGTTGGTGGTGGAGCTTGAGTGATCCGGAGAGCTGTGCCGATGGTAGCGAAGCTACTGGTTGGGCCTCCCTTGCCAGGGAAGGGGTCAGACGAAGAAGTACTCCAGAAGAGGACGGACGGGGGTGCAAGAAGAGAACATCCGGTACAGTGCGCTGAAGAGGACCTCGAAACGACAAAGAGGCAGAAATCCTGGCCTACATTTCTACCAAGGGATGAAGGGTATGGGTATGATCTCGCCAACGGAACAAGAAGTTTCCAAAAGAGATCTGGGCAGGAGGAGCTCAAAAGCTCGGTGAAGCCATCCTCCTAGGGGAGTAAACCCTAAAAAAATCCTGATCCTCCTAGTGGATGGGCCAGCTCCTCGTCGTCCATGTAAAAACTAAGAAATGCAAAAATGCCTAATCATGAGAAAACGGACGGTAACCGGAGACGAACTAGGCAAAGGAAATGGAACATGGAATACTCAAGGTTTGGGAAATAAGATAGTGAAAAATTTTAGGGGGAGAAAATTTCCTCATCCCCCCCCTCCCCATGGATCCAACCTGCCTCTTTATTGGTCTAGTCAAAATTATTATAAATCTACAACAATAATGTATATTTAAAAAAAGACATAATAATGAACAATAAAAGTTATTGTTTAGCATTGCAGAAAACAGAAAAAAAAACATATATTCAAGTTGTTGCTCATTTATTATTAAATTATTTTTTTAATATTTTTAAAGTTTAATGCTAATACTTTCAACCTATAACAAAAGCATTTTATGACAAGGGCTGAAGGTATTCATTGTGAGTTCATGCATTGCTTTTCAATTGTTGTTCTCTTCGTCAATAAATAATTATTTTACATTGATAGAATGGAAAGTGAAATCATGGCCTTCAGCATTTTGGTCACATTTAAAGTTTTCATTGAACTGTAGAAATCTACTTAAAAAATGTTATAAGATCATTGACCTTCCAATTGATAATTTTCTTCCTGTGGGATGTTCTTTTGGTAACTCACTATTACTGAATATCTTCTGTATTCCTTGTTTTTGCTGGTCATAAAGACTGTGATGAAAGGCATCTTTTCTAAATAGGTATATTTTTTCTTTAGCTGTCTTGTGTAGTCTTCCAGTCAATTCACATTTACTTTAAGCCACTTTATCTTTAATTTCATCACTGCTTATTTGCGGTTGATAATATTTTCCTCCAATTTTGAAGAACTGAAAAGCTTTTCTTGCCCCATTTTGGTGATAAAACTTTACTGTCACTTCTTTGAATATTTCATCATTTCTATCCATTCATCTGGAATAAAGATTTTAGTTTTGTATCGATTTGATCTCTCAATTTTACATTGATGTCGTTCTATGAATATCCTTTTTAAGAATTGCAAAATCTTGATCATGTGGTGAAAAAGAGTGTCCTGGTATGAGGAACTTCTGATCTATTACCTCAAGGTGGGGTGATTTCTGAAGTTTATAGTATAAAAATATAGCAATCAAATACCAATTTGACCTCCACAAGTATCTCAGTACAGCATGAATGGTGTAATATGATTTGGCTGTTTTTCTCAGTGTGTCTTCTGATCTACAATACTATTTCCTGTGAGTGATGTGATGTACACAATGTAAACTACATAAAATAATCTTGAAACATTAACTTTAATGTAGGTAGCTATATAATACAATACATTATATATTTGCAATTAATGGGGGATTAGAAGGGTCACTTAAATTATTCTCAGCCTGTTTATTAACAGAATCTCCGACATTCATTAGAATAAATAATTTAGAAGAGATGCCTATCATCACAGTCTTTATGACCAGCAAGTTTCCTTGAAATAGGAAATCTGCAATGTTGCTACTTAACCCTGCTAAAATCTTTGTTATTGTGAATTGGTCATGTTTCCCTCTTAAATAATTCTTAGCTTTCCAAGAAGTGTCAAAACACACAAATGACAATGCTATTTAATGAGATATGGTAGTTGGTCATTTTTTCCATAAATAAAAGTGAACATTCTCTGTAGGAAGATGTGACAGTCTTGGATTATACAAAATTGTTGGCTGGTTGTCTATGGCTTTTACCCCTTCAAATAGTCAGTGCATTGCAATTTACAGATCATAAATGGTGGAAATTTACAAAACTGATGTTGAAAACAAATATCTCTCTTCAAGTTAGTCGTTTAGAAAAATGGTGTTCCAATGTTACTCTTCCAGAAGGCCATAATCATTTAATTATTCTAATCTTTGAAGGGAGAGCTGCTGAAGAAAATTTACTTCTAAAGGTAGAGGAAATAAATGAATTGAAATTAATTAATTAATTATATTGGAATAGTGCATTCTTTGATAGTTGCATATTCAATCCTATTTTTAACTACTGTGCTGCTTTTTGACCTTATTACTATTCTTATTATATTCAGTGTTCGGAAATGGAGCAAATTACTTCCAAACACAATTGGTTACTTGTAACTTCATATAAGAATTATAATGCAGCTTTGGTGATAATGGATAATATAAACCTTCGTTTTGACAGCAATTTCATGATTGCTTGTATTGATGAGAATAAAAATGTGAAGGTGAGATGTGAAAACACATTAACTACTTTAAGTAATCTTATGTCACATAAATAATTATTTGATATATTTTTGTGTATACTTAACAACAACAATAATAATAATAATAATAAAATTGAACTTCATATTGAAGTTACTTGACGTGTACAAAATTGGCAAAAATGCACAGAAAATTGTGAGGCAGTTTGGAAATTGGACTGCAAATTCTTCAGCACTTTATGGATTTCCAAGGAAATCCAAGTACATCCAAAGGCAAAATATGTATGGGTATCAACTACAAGCTATAACTGTTCTTGTAAGTTCAGTTTGTATTATTATAACAATACTTTATTTGCTCTTGATTTTTAATACAAAAAATTGTTGAATAAATAATAGGATACTAGCAATATAAACCATGAACTATTATTACAGTTGATTTATTTGATAGGTCAATAATTTCTATACACAGATCCAAAGAAAAAACAATACTTATTTAGTGACAGGAGGATATTTTGGGAATGCTTTCTTAATACTTCAAGAACTTCTAAATTTTAGGTGAGTTATAACTGTTGATATAAATCATGGGATATTCCAAGAACAAAATCTAGTAATATTTTCAGTTATAGTTTGCAATATTTGGATGGTTATTCATATGGAAGTGTTGATAAGGATGATCAAAATTGGACTGGAGTCATTGGAATTCTTCAGAGAAGAGAAGCTGATATATCTGTAAGTGAAGTGTCTGTTGTAAGTGATCGTATGGATGCCATTGGTTTTTCCTTCCCAATTCATCATGTTCCGTAAGTATTGCTATTTTGGATATTTCTGTCTTTTGTTTTCTATAGTTCTGTGTGTAATTTTAATTTAATCGTAGGCGCCGCATTTATGCCCATTTGGGAGCCAAAGTATCAATGTTTCATTACTATCGGCAGCCATATTCTCCTTTTGCCTGGGCAGCACTTGTACTTTTCATTCTGGGAACAATTTTAATAAAAAAAGCCATGCAGTATGTAATGCATATGTTTGGTAATTATTCAGATTGTTATAATAGGCAGTCAGATATTTTTGTTCACATTTCAATTTCTTTGCAGCAAGGTATGTAAATAAAATTGCATTATTATTATTATTATCATCACGTTAAAGTGTATAATAAATATAAAATCAATTATTGTAACACAGGTACCGATGATCCTCATTATGTTCCTTTGAGAATTCTTCAATGGACAACAGCTTTTGCTTTTCTCATTGTCAACATAGCATATGGTGCTAAACTTACCTCTACATCAACAGTCAATCAAGATGAAATGCCTCTAGCTAGTCTTCAAGATGTGATAGATAATAATTGGAAATTTTCAATCGTGAAAGGCAGCCTTAGTGAGAGGAATTTTCAAGTATGTAGACCTACAATACAGAATTTTCTTTTAAAGTGAAATAATAATTTGTAATGAATGTGTACATTTTGAAAATTTATAACAATGTTTTACACCCATTAGGAAGCAATAAGTAATTCAGTAGAATGGAAAATATGGAAAACACAACTTAGTACACAAACACATCGTCTTGTAGAAAAAAATGTGGAAGGTTTACAACAAGTTCTGAAGAATTCTGACTTCGTGTTTATGGGTCAAGAGGATTCTTGTCAACAGGCACTTGCTAATAATTTCACTGCTGACGAAGCCTGTCAAATAGGAGTGTTGCCAGACAAATATTTTCTCAGTCCCTTAAGTTTTGGTCTTCAAAAAAATTCAGAATACAAAACTCTGATTGACTTTCAGTGAGTAGAATCAATATACAAACTTATTTTATTGGATATCAAAATAATTTGTGACAGTTGGTCCGTTGATGGAAATGTGTCAAATCTAAAAGTTATTACTTTTTAAGATAATGGTTTTGTTCTGAATGGGACCATTTATTTCAAGACTAAACTCAATATATTTTACTAGCAACCCTGTGAGGTTTCTTTATAAAATTTTACAAGAAGTAAATATATACAACATTTTCTACACATTTTGTAGTTCTTCTAATTACTAAAAATTGGGAATTTTTGGCTGTTGCTTTTCTATCAACAGAGGGATTTATATTTTCTTACAATTTTTTTTACCTGCAATTGTTCATATTTATAATGAAAAGTCATTTAATAGTAATAAAAAAGGGTTACCTATCTATATTACATAATGAATAATGTGAGAACAGAAATTGCTTTTGAGAATTTGAGCCCACAAAAATTTTGATATATGAATTTGTTACCTGATCTTTGTCGTGAATAATGTATGTCATCATTTAATTATATGAGGAAATTGCTCTTGATTTCAATTGCACTTAAAAAGATATTTCTGAATGTATTATTTTATAGACTTGGATTTATATTCTAAACTTACCAAATGTTCTTGGGAATGACAGGATGGAATGATTTAAAATGTTTCCTAAAATTAACAAAATAAATTTCATGTTAAACTAGTCAATTACTAGGAATTAATGTTTTTGATGTATCTTCTCATATATCTTTGTAGAGATATTTAAATTTATCTAATTAAACTTCATAGTCATTTTGCTCTGTGTATTTCTAGTTTGCTACGCCTTGCTGAAGTTGGAATTGACCAGAGATTGTCACAAAAGTGGATTCCTCAACGTCATGAATGTTCTCAGAGAACTCATGATGCAGCTGAGTTTTTAGATGTTTTGCCAGTATTTACCTTTTTGTTAAGTGGAATGATACTATCTTGTTTGTTATTAGTTCTAGAAAAGTTGTTAAGAAAATGTATTGGGAAAGGAGCTTCAAGAAATATCACATGGAATAAATCAGAGAGGTTTGTTAGGAGATCTCTGTATACCAAACCATTAAAGTATCAGAACAATTTTCTACCATATTGGAACTGAATAGAAAACAATCTTAATGTTATGAATTGAAATATAATAATGAATAAGAGTTAAAATTGGTATTGTATGAAAATTGGAAAACATAACATTATATACAACAAAGAGATTTCATGTAACATTATTTGAGAAATCATTTTGTATTTTCATTGAATTTGTGAGAAATTAAATGAAGTTAAATTTATTTCTCAGTGAATTTAATACCCTTGCTGTTTCTTACAAAGTCTGGTTGGGTGAACTATATGCACCTATTTTAGAGGACCCAGTCACCTCCAACTCCCTAAAAATAAAACAACAAATAAAAAACATTTCTACCAGAGAGGAATTGAATAGAAGGTTGGTGGGAAAACGGATATCTATAGACAGTTCAAAAATAAATACTGAGAGTATGATGAATCGATTGAAAGAAGTGATTTTACAGGGAGGGAATCCAACGAAGCACTATTATAATAATACAATGTAAGAATTGATAATTTAAGAAGACTGATCGAATACTAAAATTATCCTAATATTTTGGCGTATTGTTTTTTTTTTTTTTTTTTTGTTTTTGTTTTTTGTTTTTTTTGTTTTCTTACATTAATGTTAAAATGTTTTTCATTTTGTACATACTTTTCTACAATAATAAACTCTAGACAGCCACTATTAAAAGTGGCTCTTTTATGGCATGTATTGCATGCTAAAAGTTCAATTTTTAGCCCTAGTGTTAAAAGTGAGACGATGCTGCCTAATGTATATGTGTTCCGATAAATCTGTAAAATCAACAAAGGAAACAAAATACTTTCAGCTTCTACCGATCGTATATACAATTAAGTGATTGTACCTTTTAATTAAATGAAAATGGAAGTTAGTAAGGCTGTCTAAAAAATAGTGTATGACACACATGGAAAAAGTGATTTTATTTTGCATCACTCAGCCTGCTGGCGTTGTTTCTCAACCTTTCCTACTCTCAAAATAAAAGGTCGCTTTTACCACTCGTATCATAAAAAATTATTGTATGTGGACATCAATTATTATTCTTTGACCGTGCAATCATTTGAATACAATAAGAAAATTCAAGCTGGAATCGTGAACAAATATTAAAGTGAGCGATTGTAAGTACAGTATTTAATTACATGTCTGATAGATTTTATCAGAATATTGAAGAAAAAAGTATACCCCATAATCTAATTGCATTAATAAATGATACCTACTCTAATAATATACTGAAGATTAAAGATTACGAAATAATACACGCAGACGTTTCTGTATCTAATGGAAAAGACCATTCTCTACGTTACCCATTGTTTAATATAATATTGAATAAAACTGTTAACCAACTTCAAACTACAAAAGGTTACAGAAAAGAGGGATCAGTATAATGTCTAATTATTTGTAATGCTGACGATGCAGTATTCGTAGCTGAAAATGAAGATGACCTGCAACAATTGCATTATAAATTCAATAACATCTGCAGAAATTATAATTTGACAATTTTCATTAATAAAACAAAACGTATGACTGTTGCAAACAATTCTATGATGGAAAAATAGTTTCTAAATGCCTGTAATGGAGCCGGCCCTAGGACTGTTAAGAAAATTAAGTAGAAACGTAAATAGTATAGGAGATAGTAATCCTATTATGGATAATAAATTTTCTTTTTCTACGCCGTGCTAGAAACGCGGTGTCTCGCACTTGTTTTTCGTGTGCAAAAGAGCTATTTTTTTCACAGTGTACGAAACTTCGCGAAACACGTGCGAAACATTGTAACAATTCGCAATTCTTTCGTCTTGACGACGCCTTTGTTTATTATTTACGAACAATAGTGTTACGACACTGATTGAAATCTATTTATTTTTGTACAAGTAAGGTATTTCTAGTTATTTGATATTTAATTTATTCTTAAGACATTGCGTTTCCCTCACGGCGTGTTAAATAAATAGCATACGCAACACGGGCGCGAGGTGAATTCCGCACTCCTCTCCACTCGTGCGCGAATCACCTGTGTCGCGCCCTTGTTACGTAAACTACTATATCTGTGCAGTGACTGGAAGATTGTAAAGCCCTCGAAGAGTAGCGCTCTGACCTCGCTCAGATAGAACTCGTGTTGCTTAAATGAAATACCTTCCTGCCTGCGAAATGAAGGAAGGAGTTAAGAAGGTAGGATTCGCTACGGTTTGGTTGATCGGAAATCTTGTATTCATTATTACTTCACCAACTGTTTATTAATTTCCGAGTTATTGAGATGATATTCCGAATTCACAGGAAGAGTGATTCCGTCTTTCAGTAGTTTACTATAATTACTAGTATTTTCACTATTATTATTATTATTATTATTATTATTATTATTATTATTATTATTATTATTATTATTATTATTATTATTTCTGATTCTATTAATTTCTATTTCAATTTTATCAATAACTTTCTTATATTTAATCCTAGCTCTACCTGCAACATTGTTTGCTTAGAGTCTTGAATTAAATTAAAGAGGTTAAGAAACAAAAGTAGACATAAAGTGTGATAATAATTATTTTACAATCTTTTACATTGATATTTAAATGAAATTCACAGTAAAGATTCTTTATACACAATGTTTTTGGTTTTACATTCAAAGCAAAAACCAATACTTTTGGGAATTCAACACTCAAGGGCATACTACGAATACCTGTTACTAAAACAATTTTTATACAAATCTACACCTACTTTCAAAAAAACCAAGCCTCTTTGCTTTGATAATTTTCATTGAAAAACACAATTTATCGGTAATCTGAAGTCTCTAGAAATAATATTGGTAGTATCTGAGTATTACTTAAATTCTTTTAAAACTGTTTCTCCTTTTTCGCAGCCGGCAAGAATAACAGCTTTACTCAATATATTCGTAGCAATGCCGTGACTATTATAAGGATTCTTCCACAATGTCAGGTTTACAATTCAAAGTAATAAAAACGAAACTCCGATTTTTGGCTGTATATTAGAGACTCAATTACACTAATATTGTTTAAAAATTCTATTCGATATTGGATTGCTTCGCTTGGCTATACATTGCAACTATATGTAACAACCACTTATTATGACATCTCATTATGTCTACAGGAATTTTGAAGAATTTTTGCATTAAAATCAAATCACTTATTTGATACTTCATTGCTAAAATTGACCTCTTACACAATCATTTGGCATTTTCGACGGATAATAGAGAGCCTATTTGATAATGCACCTGCCCCTGTATGTGATACTTGCCTTTAATTGTCTGGCATCAAAAGATGTCGTTTCGGAAAAATTTACAAAACCTGTACGAATTTAATTCTGAAAAGAGAGCTATAGATAAGATTTCGCGTAACCTGCATGTGTTCGTATGTCCGTAACTATTAATTTGCCGTATGCTTCGAGATTATTGTAATAAAAATATTATATTAATTATATAGTTCGTAGCAGTTCAATGTTTTTAGTCGATTGCGGCTATATTATTGATATTACTAGATCAGAACAAATCAATAGGAAATAAAGCAGATCTTCATTGCCACGTACTCTAGATGATTTTCGAGTATTTCTTTCTCGACATGACTTGAAGTCTTTGTGTCAGGCTTCCTGCCTGTTTGGACAGGTATACTATTGCGACAATCATTACATAAATGACATCAGCGCCATGAATTAATATTTAATATTAATAATTATTGTTTTGTGCTCTTACAGGCGTGAAGAACCCATACAAATAAATTGACATAAACGTTGGCATTTCAAATGCGTTTTTCTGAAAGCTTCCGTAGTCCATCATATCCGCTCCTCATTGCTTGTAAAACAACAAAGCAGAGTTGAATGAAACTTTCATCTATCCCAATGATGTTAGCATATATCTCCAGATTTTGAAAAATTTGCCGAAGTGTTATCATTGTTCGTTGTACCACTTCCTTCTTTTGGGATGTCTATAAGGAGTCTCATTTTCTTTTGAAATTTGAATATTATTTGCATTTTCCTGGGATCTTACTGTACTTTTCTTCTTATCTTCGTACTTCGTATTAGTTTTATAAAATACGGTCTGTAAGAAATGCGAAGAAGTCACTCACAAAACGAATTTGAGCGCAATAAACCAACATTAAAACCTTCCCTACGACAAGGTTTTTTTAATTTGTTTTAGATTCGTCATTTGTTCGGAATTGCATCACAAATAAAACACTTCTGAGAGTAGACTTAGACATAAGTGAATTACACACTTTTCTCCATAGATTTCACCAATTTGTAATATACAGAGTAATCTGCGCACCCAATATTCAATTTTGTTGTTGAAGCTGCTTAATGTTTTCGTCCAAACGAGCTATTTCAGCATATGTCGTATGTGGCGTCACCTTCACAAATTCGAATTCAATGGGTCTGTAAAATCTCGCTGTACTTTTCGCCTTTTTGTTCTCTTCTAACATGAAGAGAAATCTTTTTCAGGTCTACTTTTCGTCGTTTTCTGCGCTTCTTCCTTGACTCCCACCATTTCGTTGCCCAGTCATGCTGGTTTCCTGCCCGCGAATATGTGTACGGTTCTGTTTCAAGCTTTCCATTTGTCAACATTTTGGCAGGTGAACCACCAATTCTTCTCACTTTATAGTGCCTCTGGAAAACTTCCAAGAACATTACGGGAAATATTATATATTACATTTTTCTATTCTAGATATCTGTTGCATGAGAGAGTTCACCTCAACCAAGAGCTCAAATAGCACCCATCATGTGACTGTACAAGCATTTGAAAAAATCGATTTTTTGGAAAGGGGCACATTCGGTCAAACATGTTTTCCACCACATTTTTCATAAGCTTTAGGAAATATAATCAGGCAAAGACCATTCTTGGCAATTGCTGGTAACTCAAGATAACTCAGTTTAAACTTACAATCACTAAGAAAGCGAGCTCAAATACATGGTAATATTTCGCGTATGAAATACAACCAAAAAAGTAAAATTTTCTATTTAACGTTAGGACAATCTAAATAAAATATCTTACACATTTTCTACCATCTCGAACAATCAAGTTATCCTAAACAATGCAGTGGCAGTGGACAATATCACCAAGCGCGTCAAAGCAGGTCTTAGGCACGACGGCGCGCGCGGCTCGGAAGCACTCGCTGACCAGACCATGGGGAGACCACACCTCCCCATTCTTCTGATAAATAAATGTTGCACTTATGCGCACTGGTACATTCCTGGCAAGAATATAAGGAACCCGCCCACGTATACTTTGATTCGTTTCGAGAACATGCATTTTTGATTTAAATACCGCTAGGTTCTGGAAATCAACCACTGTGTGTCGGTGCTTCTACAATACTTTTCACAAAATGTAGGCTATTCCAAATAAAGCAATGTCTTGGTCTTCCAAGTATTTTGAATGACATGCGAGTTCAGCACAGTTTTATACAAATTTAGAGGAACAAATACCAAAGCTTCTATAACGATCTAGATGAACTGAACATTCACATTCCACATTCGTCTAAGCTCGATTTCCTAGCTCTTGTATTTCGGAAGTTTCTCTTCGAACTTGGTTACGACGACGCACGGCACACCCACCTCTACATCCTTTATGTACTACACATTTTTAGGCCTCTGGAACCCTGCTGTTCGGGTTGGCAGTTTTCCGTGGTTTCTCCGAACAATTCCAGATGAATGCAGAATAGGTATCTTTACAGTTGAAGAGATAACAACTTGCCCAGTCGTTAAATGCCATGCGAGTGGATAGGATTATGCGCTATGCAATAGTTATCATGTCTGCGAATTCCCTGGACTCTGCGCATCACGAACACATACGTAAATAATGCCATTTGTTGCGTTTTTCCCACTCGTTTTAAGATTTCTAGTACGATACTCAGTTTCTAGTTTCGAGACGTTCCCCAAACCATGCGTTTGGATTTCTACAATTTCTATCTGTGTGTTTCCAGTCAATCCTCAAACTACATTGAGAGATTCCTATCTCGCCGGGTCTAAACCAACGTCAGAAAGATATTTGACTTCAATATGCTGCCTGACGTCGACCCGTTCCAGCATCTGTCATCTTACCGACATTTATAAGGTCCTTGCTAGATGCTCAAACGCAATTTGCTTCGCGTTTCTGTTACTTCCAGCTCTAATCGGTCCATATAAAATTGCGGGCGGAAAGAGCAAAGAAAAAATATTCAGACGATTAAGCATCTACTAGTGACGTAGTGTAATTACGCGATTGCAACAACCGGCACACGGCGACAAAGCAGTCGCTCCATAACGAGGGTCGCAGAGCTGGCCGCGAACCGACGAATCAAATTTCTCCGCTCCGGGAGCAATACAAGGTTACACCTCTGTAACCACATTCATATCCTAAGGGGCAGGTGCAAAGTGTTGTGGTGGTACGAGTGCGCATACCATAATGCCGCACCACATCCCTCACTTGCGCTCTGCGCCCTTAATACCAAACTATCAACCATAATACTTCGCACGCCACTAATACTCGTCATACATGACCTTTTACCAGAAGCAGCACACTTCGCTTCAGTTTCCTGTACTATGCACAGCACATTCCTACGCGCGCAAGACATTTACACTTTTGCATTCCTTCTTGCCTACAATATACGTCGATATATCGACTTCCGAATACTCTGTATGCAATTTGTTGCGTCTGGCAATGAGAGGAAATCCCAAGGCTACCTTCCAACCGCCACACTTCAAACAGCCACGCAACATGAAACATTTTAGTTACAAGCCTAACAAGTTACTACATGTTAATTCACCAAAGAAACAAGAATCTAAGCAAGCACAAAAGCGTTCCGAGTAAAGCAATTAAAAATCATCCACAAATTGGAAAATCCATTCATATACTAGATTACCTAACTCCATCCACGGTTTACTTCTCACAGAAACACTCAAATGAGTACATAAACAAAAAAGTATGGCCACTAATTGCTGGGGGAGTTTTCCATCTCGCGCCTTGCGTTCTGCCTGCAGAGGCCGTCTACTCGAGCTGAGAGCTCCAGCGAAAAAACTGGGGGACCCGCAACCCATATCCCTCGCTTACCACAGAAGTGCCACTGGTATCATACGTGGTCCCCTGTGCACTTCCCAAGAGTTCTCAATGCAGCCGGGGCGGTAAGGAAGATCGTTGTCTAATGCCAGAAGGATAGAGGCACAACACAGAATTTGCCTGAAATTAAAAAAAATATAATGACTTACATTATGTTTAGAAAATTGTATTATAAAATATCTTGACCCCTGCTAGCTCTGCACAATATCACGACTGCTTCAAAAATTATTTCATCTAATCACAATTTATTTCACTAAATTTTGTGTGAAAAATAGAACAAAGTAAAAGTTCCTTGAATGAAAATGTATGTTATTTATCTTTACAGTAAATATAAGGATCATTACGTTCTACTATTAGATTTTCCAAGAGCTGTAGGCGAGTATGTAATTATCAACGCTTAGAAAGATTTTAGTCACGTGCAATAACGACACACATTAGCCTATCTCGTGATATTTATTATTGGCACAATTATATTAAATCTACTTAATGAATCTTGAAATATAATGCAATATTTACATTTACAATCACTAAGGGTTTGATTTTAGTGAAAGTGCTAATGAGTGGCGCGGTAATAGAACTAAGTAACGGATTTCTTTAACATTTCTTTAACTAGTATCAGTTTTCTTTAACATTAAAAAAAATGTTTTTTGCTTAAGTCTAATATACGGTAAAACTTCGAATTCGTTTAAACCGGCACTCTATGCGCTCAGGCAGTAACTGCGCAGTTTTGAATCTAGAGACTTCTTGAAAAGGTTTTACTTATGCAAGATTAATTTGTAATTATGCGGTGGATAGACTCAAGGATGTTATAGTGAACGCGAAGCGAAGGCCGAGTCTCGCCGTGGCTTGGATCGGCGAGCGAAGCAAGAAAACTGCCGTTGAAAGCAATTGGCATTACAATGCGACGGCCACAAAGCAGATGAAGGACGAGCCAAGAAAGGTTTCATTCCGTAAATTTTATTAATTTCTATCAGAGAGTAGAATATTTTAAATGGAGGGCTTAAGAGACCCCTCCTCCCCGCTACACATTTCTTAGAGTGTACCCTGTACCTTAATTTACCAAAACTTCGTTATTACATAAACAAGATTTTGTAAGTACGGAAAGAATAAAGTTAAAAAGTATCTTTGGGGTCATTTAAGACCCCCTTTAACGTTGCACGTCTGAATATCACGAATAATAAAGAATATTAATTATAGTATCCCCTGCAGATAACCTACCATACATCTTAGTCTGAGAAAATTTAAATTTAAATTTTGAAAAAATTCTCAGTTACCACATTATGGTTAGATTAAAACGTTTTCTTTGTATTAAAAAGATGATATTTAATAGTGAAAAATCATGAAATTCTAAACTTTCGGAACCAATTTTAACAGAGACCAGGAACATTTAATCATGAAGACGAACCTAATGTATCCACGATTCTATCTGCGCCATTATCTTTATGACTCTTTTGCAAGACGTGAAGAAGGGTTGGTTATTTCGTCACAGTACAAATGAAGCTAGGTTGCAAACTGTTTCTTTACACGAATGCAGACTTGTTATCTATTATGAAACCTTCGTAGTTTCCATTTATTCATAATCCAACTAACCGGTCGTGAAAGGAAAGTGAAAAAAATCTCGCTCAAAAACTTCCGCCAGACAGTAAAAATTTTGAGAAGTCAACTTCTAATTTTCAGAAAACTCCTTTAAAGGTCAAGGAATATAACCAGCGCGTCCTTGGGAGCACGCCCAACGTTTCATCTATACGCGAAGAACAAAATATTTTCAACTCTTTCCGAAAGAGCTAAGGAAGGGTTTCTTGCACGAAACAAATTAAAATAGTTTTCAAGCATACTCCAAGTTCTACGAATTTGTCGAGGTAAAAATGCTGCTCTAAAACCACATATTTAAACTATTACTGTACGTTCATATTTACGTATATAGAGTATACAAGTATTATACACTAATGTAACTACCTACCATCTTAGTAATTAGAATTCAGGCTAAGATTAAATCTTAGAAATCATAAATTCAGGAAAATTCAAGTCATGAAGATTTAAATACAGTTGTTTTCTCACATTTCAACTGAAATATTTCCTTAATAACTAAAACTATACTGCTTACCTTTAATCAATTTATTGCACCTTGTAATTTTTTCCCCACACTAAATCTGCGCAAATACCGATTGGCACTTAAAACACGCGTTGAACACATTCGTTTGCTAACTACTCATCATTGTGGAGCAGTCTTGCTCCCATTCCCCTTTCGTAGACCTCATTTTTGCTGTTCACGTGGCTTAACAAATCTAATGATACGATGAGTTTGATCGTTTAGCGGAGGATGTCAAGTTCACAGAAAAGTTACTCTTCTCAGACAAGAGGACAATATTTAGGTGATTAAACGGAATGCGTAGAACAAAAGGCAACTATTTTTACGAAGCACATTGTAGAACAATGCTCATTTGACAAAGACCTCACGAAGTCAGGTCTAACTTTTCACACTTTAATTTTACAAATGTCTTAATAGTTACAAGTTTTACTTATTTTTTCGCTAGCTACTTGCGTAAACCTCACTTCATGGTATATTACCCGAAAATATATTTTATAAAGACTATCCACTCATGTAGGTGCACCAAGATCATCAAACTTAAGAAATCGCGAATACGATTTACAACTTTTGGAATTTCAGAATATATCACAGAATGGAATAAAATACATAAGAAAAACTTAATGAGAGGCTTACCTTCAGACATTCCGGGAACACCTCGCACTCCACACTCAACACGTCTCAGAATCGCCTTACCCTGGTTCTGCCCCGGTCGCGACTCGCCACCCGAAACAGTAAATGCATTCTGCGCAGTAGTCTGCAAAATGGCCGCAGCGCTGCGGCTTTACTGAACGGAGCGAGTCTGGGCCAAGGAAATATGAATGCAAGGAATTTCAAAGTGCTTAGCCTGAAATATTTGGCGCGGTTAATTGAGCAAGAATGATGATCTTTATCTTTCTGAACATAAACTTGATGGCACAAGCAAAACAGATGATTACAATTTTCTCAGATTCCGTCAAAATTCATAAGATCGCTGACTAGTTTTGCAAAATTAAAAATTCCGGACAGATATAGTGTTGGTGTTTTGGAAAACAATTCATTACCCCGACTTTAAGATTACAGGAACAAATTGTACTATGAACGTGGAAATCTCCTCGTTATTCCTGCAGGCTTGGGTTTCACAGAGAAAACTACAATGCTAATTTAAATTAAAAAAATTGAGAGAAGCTATCTATCATTTCTAAATAATGGTCTGTCTATAAACTCATCTGACAATTAATCCGTATCTATGATTTGTCTCGCGTTATTATCTGGAAGGTTAAACACAATTAATTCTGTATTCGCTGAATTGAGACTGTTTTTTATCAGTTTTAAATGAAGCCTTTTCCTTTTCAAATAGTTATCACCTTTTACACAAAAATAATTATTTCTTTTATTTTGTTCAAACGGAGCCAAATATTATAGTATTTTTGGCTTCATAAGATAATGTTATAAACATTATCATATTCACTCACAACACATTTGTTGTTAGTTATGTTGAAAATCAATTTTTAATCGATTTTTTCAATTCGGAGTCTTTTTACAAAAGGCAAATGAGTTGTTTTATGAGCTGCTTTGTACGGCCTCATTCATCAGTCCTCTTTAACTAAAGATTGAATATTTTCTATGGAACATGGACAACATGGCTATTTTGAGTCCATTGAAGCTCAGTGTGATCAATGATATAATTTTCAACTTTCTTTCCTATTGTAGTATGGAGAGCAGGGATGATGGATTATGAATGGAATTTTCTCAACGACTCATTTGTTTGAGGAAGATTATTGGTAGAAGATCTGTAGGTATTGATCACGCCTCATTATGTCATTAACTGGTGAATATTTTAGATTTAGATTTATTTAGTCAAAAAATAAGAAAACTGTATGTGACGTAAGGGAGAGATCATCTGCCCACGTTTTCTTGAGTTCCAAAATCCCTTTTTTATATTTTAACCATAAATAGTTGAAGGACGAGTAAAAGTTTAGAAAAATAAAAAATATTTAAAAAAATCCGAGGATTAGCAACTTCTGAAAAACTTGATATTTTCTTTCCCGAGTTATAGAAGACTTATTTGCAACGATAAACAAACTACAGATTTGGTTTTTCTGCATCGCTAACAAAGTAGTAACTCACCCATAACTTTTACTCAATCGCTGACAGTAAAAGAAAAGTTTACTAAAACGTGCACATAGTGAAGCTATGTTTCATCCAGAAGCAAAACAAGGGGGCCATCTCAGCATTTGCTCAATATAGGCATGAAACTGGACAAAAATCTGATTGAGATGGGAGTCATTGACCAAAAAGCTCATGTACATTATTTGTTTCAAGCTTATTAAGTCTTAAAAATATACAATACAAACCTAAACAATTCATTATATAAACTGTTTTGTTAAAGTAAACATTATATTTCTTTTGATGATCAGTATATCCTCTGTTGTATAGAAATGTTATGCAGCAGACAACATTTTATTTTTGAATTAAATTTGTATTCCCACTTCAAATTTTTTAATGTCATCTCGCAATGCGTTGTTAAGTAACGAACATGTATGTGCATTTCTTGTTGTCAGCTGTTGATACAGACACTTGATGTACGTGATTTATTGTCGTGTGTTGTAATCTAAATATCAATATTGCTTGAAAATATGTTCACACCGTTAAGTAAGTCAATTTTGACAAATATTAAAGGTCGTAAACAAATAGGCCAAGGAAATGGTAAAATTCCAAGCTCAACGAAGAGAGGTTTGCAAAAATCACACAGATGGCGCTTTTTCATTATTCGAAAAATTTTCTTTTGCAATCTAAAGGTCTGGGTACTACATGATGTGCTTTTTCAGAATATTATGCATATTTCAGGCAGGAATGCACATTTGCAAAATACACGCAACGAGCTGCATGAAGGCTGACAAAATGTGAAAGAATTCTGAATCAGTAGCATAATGAACTTAATTTTGTGTTTAATTCGTTATAGGTTGACTGAATTAGAGATCTAGAAATTTTGGTTACTTTGACATCAACTAATTGCACATTGTTCATTTCAATGGTACATGCGAATTGCTTATTGAAAATGCAAAAATGCATTGTAACTGTTTTTATTCCGTTAATTAATAATTTGTTATTGCAAACCAATTTGAAACTTCTAAAAATCTAATTTTTGTAAAAAATGGACGTTTCTTAGATTTTGTTTTATTAAACCGTGTTGTGAGTGGAAAACGCATAGTTTTTCTGAGAAAAGTTTCCATTTGCATATAGAAAAGCCTATACTATTTTGGGGAAACTGACGAAGTGAAAGTGGCCCTGTAATTTTGAATTTCATTTTCGTTCCTTTTTTTAAAATGTGGCTAATGTTTGCTGTTTTGAAAATATCTGAAAATATTCTTGTGCATAAAGAAGTATTAAAAATGTGATGTTAACGTGTGTGTAAGGCATATACACAAGGTGTCAATTAAACCATCCGGAAGGTCATCTAAACCTGATGCATCATCTAAACCTTGATTGATGGTAAGTTGATTCCGAGCAGGCCAATGGCTAAGGTCATTAGTTTGTAAGTGTAGTGATGGGTTTTTTCTCGGGAGATGTCGGGGTGTCTTCTTCCTCGGGATAACGAGATCCGGCGCTGACCTACCATCGGCTAGTGGGTTTTTCCCCAACCAGGAAAAACCCTAATCCTAACCTATCTTTCACCAGTAAGGCACAACCCAAACCGGGAGACGCTCTGAAAACCACCGTGCGATAGTGTAGTGCATGTTAGTGTAAGTGTGTGTAAGGGGTAATGAAAAGAACAAGGAAGAGGTAGGAAAGATCGCCAGCGGCCCGTTGCTCGTTTATTAGGGTACTGCTCCGATATTCATTCTGGTGTTCATTGGAGAAACCACGGAAAAGTACCGATCAAAGCTGCGGGACGGTAGAATTATCCTCCAGACAGTGACTGAATTCGACCTAGCTGACAAGCTTGTGCCGAGATCCTGCCACCGTTCGGGACTCGAACCTAAGACCTCCCGGTGATAGACGTTGCATTGATATCATAACGAATTCGAAGACCTGTGAGTTTGAAACGGATATTTTGATTTTTAAAGGTACTTTACATGAAGCCTCAACAACGTTTTGGCCATCCCAGGCAGGCGCCTTCTGC
>BOPP01000040.1:6604207-6651488 GCA_017312745.1 Gryllus bimaculatus | reverse complement strand
TACCAGAAGGCCTGCCTGGGATGGCCAAAACGTTGTTGAGCTTCATGTAAAGTACCTTTAAAAATCAAAATATCCGTTTCAAACTCACAGGTCTTCGAATTCGTTATGATATCAATGCAACGTCTATCACCGGGAGGTCTTAGGTTCGAGTCCCAACGGTGGCAGGATTCTCGGCACAAGCTTGTCAGCTAGGTCCGAATTCAGTCACTGTCTGGAGGATAATTCTACCGTCCCGCAGCTTTGATCGGTACTTTTCCGTGGTTTCTCAATGAACACCAGATGAATATCGGAGCAGTACCCTAATAAACGAGCAACGGGCCGCTGGCGATCTTTCCTACCTCTTCCTGTTCTTTCATACCCCTTACACACACTTACACTAACATGCACTACACTATCGCCACGGGTGTTCAGAGCGTCTCCCGGTTGGGTTGTGCCTACTGGTGAAAGATAGGTTAGGATTAGGGTTTTTCCTGGTTGGGGAAAAACCCACTAGCGATGGTAGGTCAGCGCCGGATCTCGTTATCCCGAGGAAGAAGACCCCCGACATCTCCCGAGAAAAAACCATCACTACACTTACAAACTAATGACCTTAGCCATTGGCCTGCTCGGAATCACTTACCATCAATCAAGGTTTAGATGATGCATCAGGTTTAGATGACCTTCCGGATGGTTATTGACACCTTGTGTATATGCCTTACACACACGTTAACTCACATTTTTAATACTTCTTTATGCACAAGAATATTTTCAGATTATTTCAAAACAGCAAACATTAGCCACATTTAAAAAAAGGAACGAAAATGAAATTCAAAATTACAGGGCCACTTTCACTTCGTCAGTTTCTCCCAAAATAGTATAGGCTTTCTATTATGCAAATGGAAACTTTTTCCAGAAAAACTATGCGTTTTCCACTCACAACACGGTTTAATAAAACAAAATCTAAGAAACGTCCATTTTTTCAACAAAAATTAGATTATTAGAAGTTTCAAATTGGTTTTGCAATAACAAATTATTAATTAACGGAATAAAAACAGTTACAATGCATATTTTGCATTTTCAATAGCAATTCGCATGTACCATTGAAAATGAACAATGTGCAATTAGTTGATGTCAAAGTAACCAAAATTTCTAGATCTCTAAATTCAGTCAACCTATAACGAATTAAACACAAAATTAAGTCATTTATGCTAATGATTCAGAATTCTTTCACATTTTGTCAGCCTTCATGCAGCTCGTTGCGTGTATTTTGCAAATGTGCATTCCTGCCTGAAATATGCATAATATTCTGAAAAAGCACATCATGTAGTACCCAGACCTTTAGTTGCAAAAGAAAATTTTTCGAATAATGAAAAAGCGCATCTGTGTGATTTTTGCAAACCTCTCTTCGTTGAGCTTGGAATTTACCATTTCCTTGGCCTATTTGTTTCAACCTTAATATTTGTCAAAATTGACTTACTTAACGGTGTGAACATATTTCAAGCAATATGATATTTATGATTACAACACACGACATATAAATCACGTACATCAATGTCTGTATCAACAGCTGACAACAAGAAATGCACATACATGTTCGTTTCTTAACAACGCATTGCAGATGACATTAAAAAATTTGAAGTGGGAATACAAATTTAATTCAAAAATAAAATGTTGTCTGCTGCATAACATTTCTATACAACTAAGAGATATTACTGATCATCAAAAGAAATATAATGTTTACTTTAACAAAAAGTTTATTATAATGAATTGTTTAGGTTTGTATTGTATATTTTTAAGACTTAATAAGCTTGAAACAAATAATGTACATGAGCTTTTTGGTCAATGACTCCCATCTCAAATCAGATTTTTGTCCAGTATCTGATATATTGAGCAAATGCTGAGATGGGCCCCTTGTTTTGCTTCTGGATTGAAACATAGCTTCACTATGTGCACGTTTTAGTAAACTTTTCTTTTACTGCAGCGATTGAGTAAAAGTTATGGGTGAGTTACTACTTTGTTAGCGATCAGAAAAACCAAATCTGTAGTTTGTTTATCGTTGCAAATAAGTCTTCTATAACTCGAAAAGAAATATCAAGTTTTTCAGAAGTTGCTAATCTCGTGATTTTTTAAAATTTTTTATTTTTCTAAACTTTATTCTCGTCCTTCAACTATTTATGGTTAAAATATAAAAAGAGTTTGAACTCAAGAAAACGTGGGCAGATGATCTCTCCCTTACGTCACATACAGTTTTCTTATTTTTTGACTAAATAAATCTAAATCTAAATATTCACCAGTTAATGACATAATGAGGCGTGATCAATACCTACAGATCTTTACCAATAATCTTCCTCAAACAAATGAGTCGTGAGAAAATTCCATTCATAATCCATCATCCCTGCTCTCCATACTACAATAGGAAGAAAAGTTGAAAATTATATCATTGATCACACTGAGCTCAATGGACTCAAAATAGCCATGTTGTCCCATGTTCCATAGAAAATATTCAATTTTGTTAAAGAGGACTGATGAATGAAGGCCGTACAAAGCAGTCATAAAACAACTCATTTGCCTTTTGTAAAAAGACTCCGAAATTGAAATAATCGATTAAAAATTGATTTTCAACATAACTAAACAACAAAGTGTTGTGAGTGAATATGATATGTTTATAAAACATTATCTTATTGAAGCCAAAATACTATAATATTTGGCTCCGTTTGAACAAAATAAAAGAAATAATTATTATTTGTGTAAAAGGTGATAACTATTTGAAAAGGAAAAGGCTATTTAAAACGATTAAAAACAGTCTCAATTCAGCGATACAGAATAAATTGTGTTTAACCGTCCAGAAATAACGCGAGACAAATTCATAGATACGGATTAATTGTCAGATGAGTTTATAGACAGACCCATTATTTAGAAATGATAGATAGCTTCTCCAATTTTTTAATTTAAATTAGCATTGTTAGTTTTCAATCTGTGAAACCCAGCCTGCAGGAATAACGAGGAGATTTCCACGTTCATAGTACAATATTGTTCTGTAATCTTAAAGTCGGGGTAATGAATTGTTTTCCAAAACACAACACTATATCTGTCCGGAATTTTTAATTTTGCAAAACTAGGTCAGCGATCTTATGAATTTGACGGAATCTGAGAAAATTGTAATCATCTGTTTTGCTTTGCCATAAGTTTATGTTCAGAAAGATAAAGATCATCATTCTGCTCAATTAACCGCGCCAAATATTTCAGGCTAAGCACTTTGAAATCCTTGCATTCATATTTCCTTGGCCCCAGACTCGCTCCGTTTCAGTAAAGCCGCAGCGCTGCGGCCATTTTGCAGACTACTGCGCAGAATGCATTTACTGTTTCGGGTGGCGAGTCGCCGACCGGGGCAGAACCAGGGTAGCGATTCTGAGACGTGTTGAGTGTGGAGTGCGAGTGTTCCCGGAATGTCTGAAGGTAAGCCTCTCACTTAATTTTTCTTTATTGATTTTATTCCATTTCTGTGATATATTCTGAAATTCAAAGTTGAAATCGTATTCGCGATTTCTTAAGTTTGATGATTTGGTGCACCTACATAGTGGGATAGTCTTTATAAAAATATGAATTTTCGGGGTAATATACCATGAAGTGAGGTTTACGCAAGTAGCTAGCGAAAAATAAAGTAAAACCTTGTAACTATTTAAGACATTTGTTAAAATTAAGTGTGAAAAGTAGACCTGACCTTCGTGAGTCTTTGTCCAAATGAGCATTGTTCTACAATGTGCTTCGTAAAAAAATAGTGCCTTTTGTTCTACGCATTCCGTTTAATCACCTAAATATTGTCCTCTTGTCTGAGAAGAGTAACTTTTCTGTGAACTGACATCCTCCGCTAAACGATCAAACTCATCGTATCATTAGATTTTGTAGAAGCCACGTGAAACGACAAAAATAGGTTCTACGAAGAATGGGAGTGGAGAAGCAAAGACTTGCTTCACCAATGATTTGAGTAGGTTTTAAGCAAAAAAAAACGGAAATTTTGTGTTTTTTTCAAAAAACGGCCCGTGGGTTAAAAGTTTTTGCCCCCCCAAAATCGCCCCAAATTTTTTTTGCCCGCAGGATTTTTTTTTAGGGGTTTTGTTTTATTTGGGGGGGGAAAAAAAAAAAAAAAAAAAAAAAAAATTAAAACCCAAAAAGGTTGTGCAAATAAAAAAGTTGGATTAAAAAGCGTTAAGCAGTTAATTTAGTATTAAAAGGAAAAATCTCTCTCTTGGCTGTAAAGATACCTATTCTGCATTCATCTGGAATTGTTCGGAGAAACCACGGAAAACTGCCAACCCGAGCAGCAGGGTTCCAGAGGCCTAAAAATGTGTAGTACATAAAGGATGTAGGTGTGGGTGTGCCGTGCGTCGTCGTAACCAAGTTCGAAGAGAAACTTCCAAAATATAAGTGTTAGGAAATCGAGCTTAGACGAATGTGGAATGTAAATGTTCAGTTCATCTACATCGTTATAGAAGCTGGTATTTGTTCCGCAAAATTTGTATAAAATCTGTGCTGAACTCGCATGTCATTCAAAATACTTGGAAGACCAAGACATTGCTTTATTTGGAATAGCCTACATTTTGCGAAAAGTATTGTAGAAGCACCGACACACAGTGGTTGATTTCCAGAACCTAGCGGTATTCAAATCAAAAATGCATGTTCTCGAAACGAATCAAAGTATACGTGGGCGGGTTCCTTATATTCTTGCCAGGAATGTACCAGTGCGCATAAGTGCAACATTTATTGATCAGAGTAATGGGGAGGGGTGTCTGGTCAGCGAGTGCTTCCGAGCCGCGCGCGCCGTTGTGACTAAGTCCTGCTTTGACGCGCTTGGTGTTATTGTCCACTGCCACTGTATTGTTTAGGATAACTTGATTGTTCGAGATGGTAGAACATGTGTAAGATATTTTATTTAGATTGTCCTAACGTTTAATAGAAAATTTTATATTTTTGGTTGTATTATGTATGCGAAATATCACCATGTATTTGAGACCGCTTTCTTAGTGATTGGAAGTTTAAACTGAGTTATCTTGAGTTGCCTGCTATTGCCAAGAATGGTCTTTGCACGATTATATTTCCTAAAGCTTATGAAAAATGTGGTGGAAAACATGTTTGACCGAATGTGCCCCTTTCCAAAAAATCGATTATTTCAAATGCTTGTACAGTCACATGATGGGTGCTATTTGAGCTCTTGGTTGAGGTGAACTCTCTCATTCAACAGATATCTAGAATAGAAAAATGTAATATATAATGTTTCCCGTAATGTTCTTGGAAGTTTTCCAGAGGCAGTATAAAGTGAGAAGAATTGGTGGCTCTCCAGCCAAGTTGTTGACAAATGGAAAGCTTGAAACAGAACCGTACACAGATTCGCGGGCGGGAAACCAGCATGACTGGGAAACGAAATGGTGGGAGTCAAGGAAGAAGCGCAGAAAACGACGAAAGGTAGACCTGAAAAAGAATTCTCTTCATGTTAGAAGAGAACAAAAAGGCGAAAAGTACAGCGAGATTTTACAGACCCATTAAATTCGAAATTGTGAAGGTGACGCCACATAGGACATATGCTGAAATGGCGCGTTTGGACGAAAATTTTAAGCAGCCTCAACAACAAAATTGAATATTGGGTGCGCAGATTACTCTGTATGTAACAAATTGTTGAAATCTATGGAGAAAAGTGTGTAATTCACTTATGTCCAAGCCTACTCTCAGAAGTGCTTTATTTGTGATGCAATTCCAAACAAATGACGAATCTAAAACAAATTAAAAAAACCTTGCCCTAGGGAAGCTTTTAATGTTGGTTTTTCGCGTTCAAATTCGTTTCGTGAGTGACTTCTTCGCATGTCTTACAGACTATATTTTATAAAAAAAGGTGGGTATGTGGATATGAAGAAAAAATACAGTAAGCTCCCAGGAAAATGAAAATAATTGTCAAATTTCAAAAGAAAATGGGACTCCTTATAGACATCCCAAAACAGGGAAGTGATACAACGAACGATAGTAACACTTCGGCAATTTTTCCAAAATATGGAGAAATATACTAATATCATTGGGATAGATGAAAGTCTCATTCAAGTCTCATTCGACTCTGCCCGATTGTTTTACAAGCAATGAGGAGCGAATATGATGGACTACGGAAGCTTTCAGAAAAACGCATTTGAAACGCCAAAGTTTATGTCAGTTTATTTGTATGGGTACTTCACGCGTGTAACAGTGCACAAAACATTAAATATTAATATTCAATATTAATTCATGGCTCTGATGTCATTTATGTAATGATTGTCGCAATAGTATACCTGTCCAAACAGGCAGGAAGCCCGACACAAAGACTTCAAGTCCTGTCGAGAAAGAAATACTCGAAAATCATCTAGAGTACGTGGCAAAGTAGATCTGCTTCATTTCCTATTGATTTGATAAATAAATAGAGATATTGTCAGGTATCAATATTGATACCTGAAAATATCTCTATTTATTTATCAAAATAAAAAAAAGGTATCTACTTCACCAACAATCCAATTAATCCTATTGATTTGTTCTGATCCAGAAATATCAAGTAACCGGCCGCAATCGACTAAAAACATTGAACTGCTACCAACTATATAATTAAAATAATATTTTTATTACAATAATCTCGAAGCATACCGCAAATTTAATATTTACGGACATACGGACACATGCAGGTTACGCGAAATCTTATCTATAGCTCTCTTTTCAGAATTAAATTCGTACAGGTTTTGTAAATAATTCCGAAACGACATCTTTTGATGCCAGACAATTAAAGTCAAGTATCACATCCAGGGCCAGGTGCATTATCAAATAGGCTCTCTAGTATCAGTCGAAAATGCCAAATGATTGTGTAAGAGGTCAATTTTAGCAATGAAGTATCAAATAAGTGATTTGATTTTAATGCAAAAATTCTTCAAATTCCTGTAGACATAATGAGGTGTCATAATTAGTGATTGTTACATATAGTTGCAATGTATAGCTAAGCGAAGCAATCCAATATCGAATAGAATTTTTAAACAATATTAGTGTGATTGAGTCTCTAATATACAGCCAAAAATCGGAGTACCGTTTTTATTACTTTGAATTGTAAACCTGTCATTGTAGAAGAATCCTTATAAGAGTCTCGGCATTACAACGAATATATTGATTAAAGCTGTTATTCTTGCCGGCTGCGAAAAAGGAGAAACAGTTTTCAAATAATTTCAGTAATACTTAGATACTACCAATATAATTTCCAGATACTTCAGAATACCGATAAATTGTGTTTTTCAATGAAAATCAATAAAGCAAAGAGGCTTGGTTTTTTTGAAAGTAGGTGTAGATTTGTATAAAAAAATTTTTAGTAACAGATATTCGTAGTATCCCCTTGAGTGTTGAATTCCTAAAAGTATTGGTTTTTGCTTTGAATGTAAAACCAAAAACATTGTATATAAAGTATCTTTAGTGAAATTTAGATTTTATTTAAATATCATTGTAAAATAATTATTATCACACTATATGTCTACTTTTGTTTCTTAACCTCTTTAATTTAATTCAAGACTCTAAGCAAACAATGTTGCAGGTAGAGCCAAGATTGAATATAAGAAAGGTATAGATAAAATAGAAATAGAAATTAATAGAATCAGAAATAATAATAATAATAATAATAATAATAATAATAATAATATTAATAATAGTGAAAATACTAGTAATTATAGTAAAGTACTGAAAGACGGAATCACTCTTCCTGTTAATTCGGAATATCATCTCAATAACTCGGAAATTAATAAACAGTTGGTGAAGTAATAATGATCACGAGATTTCCGATCAACCAAAGCGTAGAGAATCCTACCTTCTTAACTCCTTCCTTCATTTCGCAGTAGGTCATTTCGCAGGCAGGAAGGTATTTCATTTAAGCAACACGAGTTCTATCTGAGCGAGGTCAGAGCGCTACTCTTCTAGGGCCTTACAATCTTCCAGTTACTGCACAGATATAGTAGTTTACGTAACAAGGGCGCGACACAGTTGATTCGCGCACGAGTGGAGAGGAGTGCGGAGACGAGTGATTCGCGCCCGTGTTGCGTATGCTATTTTTTAACACGCCGTGAGGGAAACGCAATGTGTCAAGAATAAATTAAATATCAAATAACTAGAATAACCTTACTTGTACAAAAATAAATAGATTCCAATCAGTGTCGTAACACTATTGTTCGTAAATAATAAACAAAGGCGTCGTCAAGACGAAAGAATTGCGAATTGTTACAATGTTTCGCACGTGTTTCGCGAAGTTTCGCACACTGTGAAAAAAATAGCTCTTTTGCACACGAAAAACAAGTGCGAGACACCGCGTTTCTAGCACGGCGTAGAAAAAGAAAATTTATTATCCATAATAGGATTACTATATCCTATACTATTTTCGTTTCTACTTAATTTTCTTAACAGTCCTCGAGCCGGCTCCATTACAGGCATTTAGAAACTATTTTTCCAACATAGAATTGTTTGCAATTGTCATACGTTTTGTTTTATTAATGGACATTTTCAAATTATACTTTTTTGCAGGTGTTACTGAATTCATAATGCAACCGTTGCAGGTCATCTTCATTTTCAGCTACTAATACTGCATTGTTAGCATTACAAATTATTTACACATTATACTGATCTCCTCTTTTCTGTATCCTCTTTTAATTTAAGGTTGGTAAACAATTTTATTCAATATTATATTAAGCACTGTGTGACTTAGTAGATATCATTAACGCAATTAGATTATGGATACAATTTTTTTCAAGATTCTGATAACGTCCATCAGACATATAATCAAATACTGTAGTTACAGTCGCTCACATTAATATTCGTTCATACTTCTAACTTGAATTTTCTTATTGTATTCAAATGATTGGACGGTCAAAGAATAACAATTGATGTCTACGATAGTTATTTATGAAACGAGTGGAAAAAGGAACCTTTTATTTTAGGAGTAGGAAAGATTGAGACGCGAGGCAGGCAGACCGAGCGATGCAAAATAAATCCACGTGTGTCGTACACTATTTTTTTAGACAGCCATACTAACTTCCATTTTCTTTTTAATTAAAAGGTACACATCACTTAATCTTACATACGATCGGTAGAAGCAGATGTGGTGAAACGGAAGTATTTTGTTTTCTTTGTTGCTTTCACAGATTTATCAGAACACTAAGTATCGTCTCAATTATAATACTGGCGCTAAAAATTGAACTTTTAGCATGCTATACTTTGTGGGGGCGTCCAGAGTTTATTACTGTAGAAAAGAATATACATACATAACGTTAATGTTACAAAACTATGAAAGCAAATAAGCCAAATTATTAGCATAATTTCAATATTCTGTCACTCTTCTTAAATTAACAATTCTTACGTGGCATTATTATATTAGTGCTTGGTTGGATACCCTCGCGGTGAAATCATTTCTGTCAATCGATTCGTCGTATTCGCAGTATTTATGTTTGAACTGTCTATAGATATCCTACCAACCTCCTATTCTACTCATCTCTAGTAGAAATGTTTGTTGGTTGAATTATTTACCTATTTATTTATTTACCTATTTATTTATTTATTTATTTATTTACCTATTTATTTATTTATTTATTTATTTATTTATTTATTTATTTATTTATTTATTTATTTATTTATTTATTTTGAAATCTTGTTTTCTGGTGACAACACTAATTCTCGATGGAGTTAAGGTCAAAGATATGGACTGCGAAGATCAAGGCCTTGGGGTAGTTCTAGAGAAGCCAGCTGCGCACACTGACTTTATAATTTGGTTCATTGCAGTATTATAATTGAAAAATGTCTCGTATTCTGAGCTTATCCGTACTTTGGTTGAAACTTTTCTTGAGAATGCGAAGATAACCTTCCTTTGTCATGATTTCGTCTACAAATCGCAATTTCTCAACTCCAGGCGAAGTTGATAATGCCATCGCCGTATTTAGACTGGTGCAGATTGCGTTTATTCAATTTTTTATGATCTTGTGCCAAACCGTCAAACCTTGTCGTCTGATTGCCACAAGTTTAACTTAATTCTGCCAGCAAAATTAATATTAGATCACCACTCTCAAATCTTGTTTACATAGGTATAGCTTCGCGATTTTCCATCCTTCTCTTTCTAATGACTCTTACAAACAACGTTTTCCTTGCCACTCTTGCATTAAACCCTTCGTTTTTCAGAACTTTCCTCAAGGTTTCGGGGTGCACTGTATTCCCACATTTTTTCAAATAACTCAGCAACAATTTTCATTTAATCGAGGATTCTGCTTCCCTTTCTTCATAATTAGGCATCTATCTTGTACAATAAGGCTCCGTGAACGATTCCTATTGTGACATGCTTTCTTTTCTATCCTTTCATCCTATCACCTTACGATATTGTGGATTTACTTACGTGGTAAAAGGTGTACGAATCATTTCTTTTTTTGGTTTTGGCCAGGAGGGTTCCTTTCTGCCCCAGTGTGCGACGTGTCCTCATGCTACGGGAGAGAGAGAAAGTGAGAGGGAAAGAGAGAGAGAGAGAGAGAGAGAGAGAGAGAGAGAGAGAGAGAGAGAGAGAGAGAAAGAGAAAGAGAGAGAGAAAGCGAGAGAGAGAAAGCGAAAGCAATAAAGCAAAGTTCAATAGCAGACTGAAAAGAATGCCCAATGTCCACTCTTAATTAGCAATAATTTTTATTTCACATATACCCACTTTGTAATGTAGACTAATATTTGAAGTTTGTTCACAGCCCAATAAGGGCTATAATCCATTATAGTTTATTGCGATATAACTTGATTCAAATACCAAAAATGTCTCAAAATAAGTTTATTAATATTTCCACAAAATAAATTAATAACAAAATAAAGTAATTCGATACCATAAATGCCTAATCCCTTTATTGATTAAGTAACTGTGTTTGCAGTATTGCTGTCACAACGAAGACATTGAGATATATCGATTCTATGCTAAAGTGCAAAGTCTGTACCATTCTGTAGCACCATTATTTTTAATTTTCATTGTCATATTTTAAAAGTTTCATCTCTGTTTTATGTTGAGGAAAGAAAATGAGAAGTTGGAGCTTTTATGTGTCTAGTTTCCCTTCCTTGTATGGGAAGGTGAACGTTCGTCATTTTCAGTCGCGCTTTTAGCAGGAGATTTGTTTTCTGGTTTGAATATTTTTAATTTCCTGAACTCTTGTTCAGGCAACGCTCACAGGAAGCAGACGTCTTTTTGTTTCAGAAACTGAGCACAACTTGGAAGTGGAAGAAGCTTAGCTTGTTTGTATTCACGGCTCTTTCTGTTTAAAATATATATTTCATTCGTTGGAGGAAACACTTGTCTCTGAAGGATTCTGACTTTGAGCTCCTTTACTAGCTTTAAATGTCTGATTTTGAGAACCTTGCAACTTGATATATTGCTGGATTATTGAATTCAGGTAATCAGAAATTTTGATTTGGTTTGTTTAATCAGTTTTTGTGAATACGCTTGAATAAAATCACTGTATCTAGTACATAATATAATGTCTGGTTTCATCTTTTGGATGACCATTCTTTGTTTTCACTGCAGGTGTATCAGCAAATAAAGACATGGCCTTCTTATTAATGGCTTCGTTGTCTGATGAGACCTCCTCTGGGGCCAGCGCCTTGAAGTAGCACTGTCCGTGTGGGCGGGGAGGGTTGTGTGCTTGTGTGCCAGACTTAAGTTTTGTCCTACCACGTCCTATCCATCTCAATCTTAACCGTGCATTCTTTCCTATCTTTTTGTCCTTCCCCCATTACGATGTGTTCATATCATTATGATTCCTTCATCCACCATTGTGACATCTTTAACTTTCTTGTGCCACAATGCTTTCATCTATTCTATCGGCCTCCCTTGGTCAACTCTTGTTTTTTTATGACCCCCATGCTATTAGGTTTCGAGGGCTGGGGATTAGTTCCTCATCTTTCTTCCTTATTTTTTAGAGTGCAGTTGACAGGCCTTACGCGGGTAGCACACCAGAAGCATCCAAGTATGAATGGTGCATGATCCAACAGGGGAAGGTGGGATTCACTCACCTTGGGAATTAATTCATCCCTAGTGAGCGGATAAGGGGTGGGCTACACTCTTTAAGCTATTGTGGAAGCAATCAGCCTAAGGGATGGAAACTCCTGAAATAAAAGCGCTGGTCCTCCAGGTTTGGAGGTTGTGCTGTAGGTCAGCATCGTGCACACGTAAAATATCACACCACTCAAAACCTCAGTCATAGGAATGCCTCGGATATTTCAAAGGGGAAACGATATTTGCCAAGAAAATGCACTCTGAATATTGGTATATCCAATGTACAAAGCATATCAAACAAACAACAAGAAGTAATCTAGGAAATGATGAGATGAAACATAGATACAGCCGTCTGGTCTGAAACAAAAAGGAAAGGCAAGGGAAGCGAAACACTGAACCACTTTAGGCACTTTTACAATGGTGTAAACAAACATGAAATTGCCAAAGCCGGAATTTCCAATGTTATTGGTAAAAGATTCGGTAAATGTATAAAAAGTTGGGAGTATATAAACGAACGTCTTATTAAAGTAGTGTTAAAAATCAGAGGAAAATACATAAGTGTCATAGGAATATATAATTTGAATGATGATGCTCCAATGACGGTATTTAAAGTCCCCTGATATAATATTTGCAGGAGATTTTAACGGCAGAGTTGGAAGAGACAAGAACAACAGAATTGTGGGTCAACATGGTGAGGAAACTCGCAATGGCAATGGAAAAAGACTTATTAATGTGTGTGAAGATGAAATAAACATTAATAACACTTTCTTCCAACATTAAGATATTAATAAGTACACCTGGTATCAACATACAAAACTACTAAATCTATAATAGATCTCTGTGTAACTAAGAAAAAATCTTGTCTCAAAGTACATGATGTTAGAGTGAAACGGAGAGCCGAATGTAACGATCATTGTTTGGCAATTGCTAAAATATTCATACCATTTACATCGAATAGCACGAATAAAGAAGATAAAGAGAGACTTGTCATGAAACCTACCAAATACAAATTAAGCAGTCGCTTCGATGAAAGTACGGCATATCTCTACAGAAAAAGACTTGAAACTAAACTATTGGTTAACCACAGGACAATAGAAAAAGAATATGAACACATAAAAGAATGTATTCACCAAGCCGCAGAGGAGGCTTTAGGTTCTTGTAAATTAAAACCAAAACAGTATTGGTGGGACACAAGTTTAGAAGAAAATATTAAGAGGAAAAGAGACCTGTATTAGAAGTGGCTTAGTGACAAAAACTGAAACTAATTTACGGTACAAAGTAATAAGTAGAGAAGTAAAACAAATGTTATCAAGGAAGAATACATTGTGGCTGGATAAATGCGATTATATAGAAGAATTCATAGGTGGAACACGGAGCTCAGAAGCCTGGAAAGTAATTAAATCGAATGAAAAAAAACATACCGCATTATCAAACATTAGAATCAATAAATGGAAAGAGTATTTCGGAAAACTGCTGCTAGAAACGAGAAACTTCCAGTCACACTAGGAAGTGAAATTTGAGCTTAGGGTAGATCTGACAATTAAAGATTTAGAAAAAGCACTTAAGACCATGAAATCCAATAAGTTACCTGGTCCGGGAGATATACCGGCAGAATTACTGAAATATGGTCTGCTGAAATATAAACTGCACCAAATGATCAAACATGTTTTTAAGGTGCATAAATGGAGAAGATCTTCCTCAGGAGTGGCGAACGTCCTACCTAACACCGATCCATAAGAAAGGTTCTAGAGACAATGAAACAAAATACAGATGAATAGCAGATATTGGATCTATAGGTAGACTGTAAAACAAATTAATACGAAATAAAATAGAAGAAGAGATAAAAGGAAAGATAGGAGAGGAATAATGTGGTTTTACTGCCGGTAGATGTGTCAGAGACAATATACACGTATTTACATTAAAACAACTTATAGACGAGAGAAAAAGGAGAGGAAAATTGTATACATTATATTTTGCCGATAGATAGTAATTGCAGAAGATGCGGACGATTTGAGTTTTATGATCCGTAAACTCAATGGAAACTTGGTAAAGGCAGGGCTTAATATTAACGTGAACAAATCTGAATACCTGGCAGTTGGTAACAACGAGATAAAAGATCTTCCTCTGGAAAATGGAGGAAAAATGAAAGGAGTGAAAAATATAAATACCTTTGTGTACTTTTTAACACTAAGGGAAATAGCCAAGAAGAAATTGAGGGACGAATAAGCTTGGGGAGAAATGTGACACGAAGTATAAACTCTGTCTTATGGAACAAAACCATCACTAACACTACGAAAAGACGTCTTTACACCTCATTAGTTAAGTGTGTTACAACATACGGTTCAGAAGTTTGGGAGATTGATAAAAGAACAAAGGGGAAGCTGCTGGCCCTTGAAATGGACTACTGGCGTAGAAGTTGCTGTTATAGATGACGTGAACGAATCAGGAACGACAACATAAGAAAGAAAATGGATGTACATAAATCTATCGTTGACGAAATAGACAAAAAAAACAAATCGTCTGGTACGGTCATGTTATACGAATGACAGATGAAACGGCCAAAACGAGTCCTTCAATGGATGCCGACAGAAAGAAGAGAGGAAGACCCAGACGTGCGTGGCAGAAAGGAGTGGAAGAGGCTATGACGGCAAGAAAAATGCAATGGTCAAATACAGAGGCATGGAGACTAAGAGCAGAGAAACGGCGACAGCTGTAGAGCAACTCCGTACTCTCTCTCTCTCTCTCTCTGATGACATCGCTAACACCTCAAATCGAATTGTTGACAGTCTAGCAATGACGTTTACCATGCAATAATTCACCTGTAATAGAATGTATATTACTTCTCTATATTCTGACACCATGCTAATACCCAGAAGACATTTCTACTAATTACACTTACCATTATTAACGCATTTCCTACTGAACATCCATCTTTGTAGTCTAGACTATGTTTTCAGTGTATTTCACCAATTAGAAGTAGAACTGTCTTATCCTGAGATAAGAGCATACTAAATTTGGAAAAAATGTAACTGAATCATTTAGAAGGGTCTTGCTTCAAGAAAGGATTACTGGCAAATGTGGTACAAACTTGCCTCATAGTTAAAAGACTGGGTAACCTCAAATTACTAGATTATCTGAGATATTTATATCTATAAGGTGAAATAGAGTGAAGCAAACTGCATAATATGAGTATAAGTAATTGCCATGCATATCAGTTGTATGTAGGGAAACATTTAGGTGTTTGAATACATCGAATTTGTGCCGCGTCATTCTAAGCAAACAGCGATAACTAGAAAAGGATGGAAAGGATGTATGAATTGACAGTATGTATGTGTATGCCATTTAATAGATAGAAATAATCTATTGAACAATGCCAGAAAAACTATTGTACTGCGCGGTATACTAAAGCTTTTCATCATCTTATTATCATAATAAATATTCATATTTAAAAAAGAGCACATGACAACGTTTAAAGATCTAAAATTGATAAATAAATTGCATTGAGAAATATCTCCTGTTTTAATAATGGAGGTATAGAAGAGATTCAAAAATAAATTTGAAACTGTCTATATTCAAAATGTCATAGCTTTGAATGAAAATCAGAACTATTTCATTTTTATAAACTATTACTTCAATTAGAGAAAAAATTGAAAAGAAAGAAGTTGCAATTAATTTCAAGAATATTTTTATTCATTCATCCATACACACAGACACACACACATATGTGTGTATATATATATATATATATATATATATATATATATATATATATATATATATACTGATTTTCGGATAGAATTTTGCGTGTATTTCTTCATCACCCAATTATGAAACGTCTCTAATAGAACGTAAGCGTGACTTGTGTGCGAAGTTACAGCTTCAAAGAACACACATCTCACGGCCTAAAATTCGAGATCGTATTGTTGACTCCAATATACCCCACTATAGGGACAAAAACTAAAATCAACCGTTCCAATTTTTGATTTTATAGATGTTATAAGTTAATTCTTTAAAGAAGCTGAAACGTTAATTCTGACAATGTCCGGTTCGGCATTCTCTCTAATTCAGGGGATTGGTGCGAGTCTAAGCGACGAATTGGGAGGGCGGGGACGTGGCAGGGAAGAGGACGATAGCGGTGAATGGAGGACTGGGAATGAGGGGAGTGGGCGGGGCGAGAGGGCTGCCAGATTGCGTGCATCGATTTCCAGAGGCCCTCTCTCTTGTCTCATTATGCGCTACATGGTCGTACGGCGGTGGCGGCGGAGCACTGAGTAGGGCTCTTTCTGAAGGACGCCGCCGCTGCTGCCACTGTCACCGCCGCCAGCGCCCTACCAGCCGTCGTCATTGCCGCTCCCCTCACCACCGTCCCTGCTGCCACCGGCGTCATCAACTCTGCCGCGGCCTACACCACTATTCCCCCGCCCCCGCAATTGCCATGCCGCCTCATCACCGTCCACCGCGACCTCTTTGTAGATCTTACGCTCTTCTGATTCTCACCAGTGCGTTGCTGGTTGCTTCTGCATCGCTGGACGTTCTCTGAGCATGGCCCTGTTCCACTCCCTCTTGCTCTTGCTCTTTCTCTCTTCACGTGTCTTTTACGGGACGTCATAAACCGTCATTTAAATTTAAAAAATAAATAATTTGATTTGTCCCTTCCCCTCCTGTGCGTTTTCCCCCTTCTTCCCTATTTTTGACTTCCCTATTTCACATTTTTCTTCTCTTTATTCTTCTTTCATCTATCTTATGTAATCATCCTTCTGCTTCTACTTTTTTAACCGTCTCCACGGCATTTTCTTTTATTATTATGTTATTTTACGCTTTCCATGCTTTTCCAACAGTGCTACAGTCTCCTTTTCTTTCATTTTTCTCTACATTCTACTTCCTTTTCCCATCAATTTTTCAGCTCTCTTATGCATTTTTACCGCCAGATATGTTTTTATCTTCGCACTCACTTTTTCAGCAGTAGATTTAGAGGAACCAAGAACTTGCTGAGAAATATAAAAAAATGAACCATGTGAGGCACGTTGGGTCACATATGACCACAAGAAATACAACGATTCAAACGAAGTTTCGAAAGTACATATGTTATGAAAAAGAACACATCTAAAATAACTATAATATTATTAGTGGTGTCTTATAACTTACTTGAATAATTAGCGAACATTATGAGAAAATGATTGTGTCTTATACTTTGTTCCACTACATGCTCCAGCGAGAATTAATATACTACAGGGTTCGATTCGAGCAATGATAAGAACGTACATTAGAGTTTAGTCATAGCAAACCAAAATGTACTCCTTTCTTATAATTTGTGTACTTTAAATAGTTGTCTAGAAATATCCCAAATTTAAAATTTGCTAGTGCATTTGCGAAGTCCAATATCACTTTTCTTCGAAACAGAGAGAGTGTTGAAATTCTTAATTTCCTCAATTACATTTTTTAAATAGTTTTCAAGACCACCACTGCGCGGTGAAGACCATACTTTGGCATAGACTACATCCAATTAAATCGTAAATCAGAGTACAACGTGAAGATAAAAACTCTCAGTCCTTTAGGTTGGATCCTTCTAAGAAACTGTCAGGCTCCGTTTGCATCGAATATTTACCTTCCCCGCACCCACGTCTTTCGAAACAGACCATCCGATGTACGAAATGACGTCGTGTGACAATTCACGCACTGCTTAGTTGTAAGTAGTTGGCTTTTTCCTTACGTGTAATGCTAGAGTAGCATGAGAAATCTGTGCACTCGACGAACATTACACTGCCCAAGCGCAGGATACCGCATATCGCTATTCACAAAACATCAGATAGTGAAATGCGAGCTGGGTATTATAATCGCCCAGAAATTTGTAGTGCCTGCGTTAATTCTTGGTTTCATTTATTCGTTTGTGTGCTTTCTTACATAAAATGTACAATGTATTATGTGAAGAGGCTGTCCCGAAGTCGGGGCTACGAAGTTGCTATTTTTGAGACCTCGTTCAGTCTCCCTCATCAGTTATACCACCACGCCAGCACCCCGTGGTCTCTCTGCCCAGATGTCACGCGCATCGAAAGCTCTCAAAATTCCTTGCCATCCCCTTAGCGACGAGGTCGCGCCACTCTCTTGTTTTCGTCACCCGCGACCTGCCTCGCGCCCGCTGCCCCTTAGCGCCCTCGTCACCCGCTCGCTGGTGAAACAGGCCGTCGCGGCGCGGCGCGGCGGAGGGTGCCTGATGGCCCACTGCCCTAGAGGGCTCCATCTTGACGTGTCCTGCCCCAGCCGCAGACGCCGATCGATGGCGCCAGCTGAGCACTCGAAATTCGTTGGTGGACGCTTCGCCGTCCCCTCGCCACTCCCTGTGGGCTCCAAGAGAGGCCTCTGACCAACGTTTCGAGTCCCGACGGTGCCATAATTTTCGATAGTAGCTAGATGTCTAGGTGAATTTCTGTCACTGTCTGGAGGAGAATTCTAGCGCTCTGATAGGTGTTTTTCGGTGGTTTCTCCGATCACCAGGCGAATGAGCAGTACCCTACCTGCGGGTCGCGCGTGATCTTTCCTTCCCCTTCCTTATCCTATCCTCGCCGCTTACTTACTTACACCTACACACACACATGCACTACACTATTAGACTTGTCGGAAGACCGGTCGGGAGCTGAGAGGTCTCCCGGCTGGGACGGTGCCCCGCTAGGAGCAGATACCTGGTTGAGAAATATTTCCGCAAATGACGTAAGTCAGCGTTGTATCTCGCCAGCAAGCAGGGCAACATCACTGCCACCTCTCGGGATGAAAACATGCACTACAGTTACGAGTTACGGGATTAATGACCTTAGCGGCTTGGTGCGCCCGGAATCACCTTCACTGCCCCCTTGCCCCTTCCTCACCTCCCGCTTCCTATTCGACCAATTCGATTTTGGAATCGATTCTTTTCTTTCGATTCCTGTGGAATCGATATTCGATTTCTTTGCTTCCGATTCTCGATGGAATCAAAAGGCCAGAATCAAATATAATGAATACCAACCATTAAAAAAAACACTCCACAAAGTACGGCAATAGTGGTGAGGGTACGAAATAGTCATTTATTATACGAGTGGTATTTTAAGTGACATTTTATTTTGCGAGAACGAAAAGGTTGCGACATGAGGCGGATAGACCGAGTGGTATAATCCCAAGAGCGAAATAAATTTACTTACCATGTGTGAGATACACTATTTTAATTGAAGTATACAAATCACTTAATGTTAACATTAAGGTCAGTAGTAGCTGATTCGATCAAAAGAAAGTTGTTTTCCTTGTTCATTCATAGATTTATATGAACACTTGAATATCGACTTACTTTGAGCACTAGTGATAAAAATTTAACATTTGGTACGCTAAGTATGCCTTGAAAGATCTGCTTTTACTAGTGTCTGTACAAGTATAAACAAATCATTTTGAAATTACCTACGAAGATCAGAAATTCTCTCGGGACGTCCATAGTTCATGGCTCATTACAGCAACTTTACCACGATGACATGCGATAATGATTTTAATGTAAGAGATGATGTGTAATTGATACAAATTTCATGTACTGACAAGTAATGGAGAAAATATTATTACGGTTTGTGTATTTTGGTCACCGGCTGATGGGCTTCCAATTGATTAAGTAATTTCAGCTTATCTACAGCACTTCCATTAGCTAATCCTACTAGCTATCCATTACCTAATCTTCGAACAATTTATTTTGTTATTGTTTAGTAGCTGTTTTATCATTGTTTGTGTGTCGATAGCTGTTACTAAGAGGTTTTAGCGGTGTTTTGAATAGCGGTACAGCCTGATAAGTGTGTGTATTTCAGATAAAAAGCCAATTCACTCATTCAGAAAAATCGTTATAAACATGAACTCAATGTAGATGTAAACTTCTATTCAAAATGTCTTTAAATATACCTTTATATACAGATAAAATACATCTATTTAAAAGTATTGTAACAGTATTTTGGAGAAAATTATGTTTTTACCGCTGAGATGGCTCAGACGAACAACTACTGACACAGCGAAGTTTCTGACGGGAAGGTCCTACGCAGTAGCATGTGAATGCAAGCTCGCCAGCAAAACTTTTATCTGAACTTCCTATAAAATTAATATTGTGAATATTTTTGAAGGAAGGGGGCCCGTTTATCCGGGCGTTTGTTCAGCGACGCATAATCTCATTCAAATCCCAATAACTGAAGCATTAAATAAAGCGTTTCAAGTCAAGACGATGCTATCTACTCCATAACTCTAACTGCTGTTTATTGAAAAGCGTTGTTGGTGGATAAAGCTCTCGTCTGAGCGTTATCACATAAGATGGCAAATTTCAAATCCAAACAATAACAGTCGAAAGACACTGTGCCGTGTTTATGGTAAAGTGGTAAATTGCTTATAACCAATAGTGAAAACATCTGCTTTTATTGTTTAGTTTTATGAAATTAAAATTGTTATAAAACCTAAATGAATTACATTCCTTTATCGATTTAGAAACAGGATTACATAAGGCACCAAAGCTAAAAAAATCATTCTTCAGGAAGATGCTGTTTTTAATATTTTATTGTATCAACTATCGCAAATTATCAGAGAAAGAATCAGGTAACTAATACTTCTTTCAACCGAAAAACCTTCAGACTAAAAACCTCTTACCTGGGCCTGCAGGTCTTGGGGGCCCGAACGTTACGCCACTGGTCTGTTCTAGGGTTCGAGTCTCGATGGAGGCGGATTTTCGACACTAGCCATACTCTAACTAGGTCGAATTCTGCTGTTGTCTGGGAAGGAATTCTAGTGGTCCGCTTTTCTGAACTACTGTTTTTTATGTTTCCTGCGATCAGTACCAGGCGAATGCCGGAGTGGTACTTTAAGAAATGGACCACTGATCACACGTTATCTTTTGTTCGTCAACCATCCGCCTTAAATACACACTCTTTCACGCACTACACTACCAGACTTCTCGGGAGTCCCGCAGTTCTTTGTTTGCAGACGTAAGCGAATAACAATCGCGAAATGCATCTTCCTAAATTATATCTTCCTGTATTGATTAGTTGATTGATTAATATTTCAGGCCTTGTCTCTATCAGGGAGAAGTTCTAAGCACCTGGCATTTGCGGTAATGTAGTACGTGAAATATTGTGTACGTAAGGGCTAAGGAAAGCGCAAAAAAATGAAAGGAAATATCACGTGCGGTCCGTGGGTCGTTTGTTAAGGTACGTACTCCAACATTCGCCTCGTGTTGATAAAAAAAACCACGGAAAACTCCCGATCTGACGAACCTGCGGCTATCATTCTCCTCCAAATACCAGCTGCATTTGACCAAGCTATTTAGTGTTGAAAGTGAGTCACCGTCGGGATTCGAACCCTAGAACTTCCCAGTCAGAATACTGAGGGCCAGTGGGCGTCCAGCGAAGCGGAGAGAGGCCCAGCTTTGGCGCATGGCAGTATGTGAGGGAGATGGAGTCACGCGTTATTGGCAGCTCCGTTGAATAAAGAAACGTAAGTCATCTGAATGGGAGATCTAGTTCAGTCCATTTTCAACGAAAATGAATGATTAAATAACTCTCGGATGTAGTAGTGAAGAGGCCTATTGCATTTAAAAAGCATAGTTTTGTTAAAGGCTACGGGTTAGTGCAATGAGTACCACGCAGTGAGCTTCGGAGGCAGCGGATCGGGGCCCACCTATGGCGCATGGGTGCGTGTGGGGGCGGAGAAGATGAAATCACGCAGTATTGACAGCTCTGTTGAATGAAGAAGCGCACGTCATCTAAATGGGAGCTCTAGTTCAGTCAATTTCTAAGGGAAATGAACAATTAAATGGGGTTTGTTTGTAGAAGCAAAGAGGAATATTGCGTGTAAGAAGTAATGCAGCGCTAAATGCTAGTGGGCTCGAGGGAACCGAAGCGGGGCCCAGCTTTGCGCATGGGAGCGTGTGGGAGCGGGGGAGGGAGATGGAGTCACGCAGTATTGGCAGCTCCGTCGGAGGCGGAAGCGCAGGTAACCGCTCTCCGCCACTTTGCCAGCGCGGGAATGTATCGGGCGGAGAAGTTCCGCCGGCACTTGTCGATAGTATCGGAAAGAGCGTTTTCTTCAGAAATATACACCGACTTGCGTCTTCATGTTTATGGAAACTTCGTACGAGAACTCACGTGCAGAATGCCTCGGGGAGTGGGTCGAGAGTAACAGAGCGACGGCGGGAAACAGACAAGGAAGCTCGCGTGAAAAGCGAATGAACGATCGAAAATCGAAATCTGAGAGATGATGAAAGAAGGCAAAGTGATGGTAAGGAGTTAGAAGCAATGCGATGGAACAGTTAATACCAACATGAATTGTGTACATGAGGAACCAACGTAATTCATTACACTAATGATAACCGTCGAATCACGAGACTGCTAGTAATTCACTAATGTTTGGGTTATGTGAGTTTAGTCATGAAATGAGTTCGATGAAAAATGGAAATTAAATTTCGTGCGAACATTGAAATTCAGACAATATGTTTAAAAAATACTAAATTCCTTTAATTTTCGTATTAGATGTTTCAAGTGCATTATAGAGTTTGCCATGTACTACTTGCTACGAGTAATTAACATGATTCCACTTTAAGAAATACTTTACTCTCTTTATCTGAGGGAAACAATCAGTGCAAAAGAGATCAAATGAGCTTTTAGGAGTAGGAAGGATCTTGGGAGACAGAGAGAGAGAGACAGAGAGAGAGAGAGACAGAGAGAGAGAGAGAGAGAGAGAGAGAGAGAGAGAGAGAGAGAGAGAGAGAGAGGCTGAGAGGCAGAGGGAGCGATAAGGGAAGGTGGGTTACTTATTCGAGGGGCGTAATTGCCCAAAGGCTCATCGCCCTGGGCGGAGGCCCATCAGAGCAGCGAGACGCGATGGATTCAATTTGAGCGGTGTCGAGGGATCGCCCGTGGATCCCTGACGATGTGATGCTGTCGTCGCCGCCAGAAAAAGTTCCCTGCTGTCACTGAAGGCGGGGTGAGGGAAATAGACGCGTTGCGAGGCGTAGGGATGAAGTGGAGTGACGCGAGTGAATGCGATGGGAGTCTACGCTGCGGGGGAAAAAGTGTGTAAGAAGGTAAATTAGTTACGAATAGAGAAATTATTCAGTTGAATGATCGATGATTTCGTACGCGTTTTGACTGGTTGTTTCCTGTTTTCGAGAACATCAACTGTTATGATAATTACTCCCGTTAGTGTAGTACACGTTATTAAGTCTCGAGATGGCGATGTTTCTCTCCAGCTGGAAGGTAAAATCCGGCGCCGACCTAATCGTCAACTTGGTTTTACCTCTGTCACGAATCTCCCACCCGCCCCAATCGAGACAAGCTGCAAGACCCCCACAGGTCTAGTAGTGTAGTGCCAGTAAGTGTAAATCTGTGTAAGCGAAGAATATAGGACAAGGAAGATAAAAGAAAGATCGCGCGCAATTCGTGCCCCGTTTGTTAGAGTACTGCTCCGGCATTCGCCTGGTATTGACCGGGGAAACCACCGAAAACTACCGATCAGTCAGCTGGCCGCTAGAATTTTCCAGACAGCCGCTGAATTCGACCTAACTATCTAGCTAGTGTCGAAAATCAAGTCACCGTCCAGATTCGAATCCTAGGATCTCCCGATCGGAGGCCCTACAGTGACATTAATTGACGTCCTGAGCCACCCAAGCCGGTTCGTATATATATTGAATTCGTTCCTAGGGCACATGAATGTAATAATTATGTCTGGGAGAAACGAATAGTACAGTGCGGGCATTGGAATCTCGTGAGTTTGGGGTAGACAATTCCTGAGAAATATAGTCTGTCCCTCTTTAATTAGATTTTATTAATAATTCCTGACCATCTAGTGTGCTCTTTGTCCCTTCTGAAATAAGTCAAGAATAATTGCTACATCACGAGGTATAGTAAGCAATAATCTTGGAAATTTAAAAAAGCAAGTGTTCTAGAAGAATATGAGTACACAAATGGCTTGATATGTTCATGCATTATTCCCATTTATCGCTAAAATATGGATACGTTTATGCAAAAATCATGAAGAAAATGAAGAGGAAAATACCTAAATCGTAAAATTTACAATTCATTCTCTGTGATTCAGAGACAAAATGATATCAATTTTCGAATGTTTCGGTAGCAGACTCGCAGTGTAATAAAGTTCAGAGATCTTGAATATAGGTCATAATTTGGAAAATATCCCAAAACTGCTAAACGTAAGAATAACTAAAACCGTGATTAGTACCCTATAACAATTGGCTAAAATCTAGAAATATCTTTGTTTCGTATGGAAGACGATGGATTCCACTGATGTATAGTCTCGCCAGAATTTATGTTATTATCACATCACAATTGATGTGATAATAACTCTAATGATATTAAATCCATCCCAAATGACACCTGATCAAGCTAACTTCTTTTACTGGTTTTCATGACATGATTCCGTAATAACAGTTAAGAATTTGATTCGGCAGTGATCCCAAAAATATTAACTGTTAAATACTATGTGTCAATGAACTATCTGGTCAAAATACAAACAATATCAATCTAATAGATGGTTGTTATACTGATCACCATGAACTTTCTTACTATACAGTACAGTAAAAAGACCTTACGCCGATGACATATGGTTGTATACACAACTTCAAAATTAATAAACACAAAACTATTTACGCAATAGTTCTAATGTTCATTATTTCTTCAAGATATAAACATTCAACTGAAAATAATCTGAGTTACTGGAGTAATGCTTACATTATCACTTCATATCAGAGTGTTGGAAATAACACCTTTGTGCACTGCATCAACTCAATAAGCAGATAAACTATACACCTGCAGATTAATAAGGGAATTCCAGCAAACTGTACTACCTCTGTGAAAATATCAAATGATCATTAGCGAATTTAAAGCATTTATTCATTTTATGCGTAGAACATCAGTGAGTAGATAATGAGGATGACACTATGGTGCAAATAATGAAAAATTAAATTATTAATTCATTTATACTACTAATACTAATAACTTTTGTGCTTATTGTAAAGGTTGAAGTAAAGGGTCAGCATTTACTAAAAATAAAATAAGGAACATATGAATAGGCGAAAACCAGAACGATATGAGTGGCTTTTTGTAAATACTAAAAAAAAACATGTTTATTTTAGCCCATGTATCAGTGGCAATGCATTTTCGTGGCTTTAATGCACAATTGAAATGCCGTAGTTTTAATGATGAAACACGGAACCACGATTTTACGGCAATATTGACTTAAACGGATTTCTCAGAATTGATAAAATATCACTTATATCGTTTCGGTTTTACACATTAATGGAATAATAAACTTCAGAATTTTAAGCGTATTCATCAAAACATAGAGAGTTTAAGGAGAAACATTACACACTTGAACTTGTAAAATAGAATGCCAAAAGGTTGGTCATGATTACAAAAAGTCACGCATTGTTACTGTAATAATATAACGATTACAAACCATTCTCTCTTCATATTCATACAGTTACATCATGTGATAAGATAGTTCCCAAAATGAAATTCTCGCGAAGAAATACAATGGAAGCGTGTTCTTTTGCGACAGAACCAACGTGTGAAGAACCGTAACTATTACAGTACCAAATTACGAGTAGATTATCGGGGAATCAAGGCGAGATTGCATTTCACGCGCAGCTGTCGCCTTGCCACGTGAGTGGTTTCCGAGTTACCAAAATCCCACCTCACCTAATATTCCGAAATATCCTCTAGATGTTCTACAATATTTACTCTCTTGAACGCTGTCGAAGTCGTCGCTTCGCCACCGCCCCGCGCCTCGCCTCGCCCCTCCGCTCCGCCCCACTCCGCTCCGCGTGGCTCTTCAGCGCCGGCGCGTTGTTATTCCGCTGCCGACGACACGGGAACAATCGAATGAAATAACAAAAGACGGTCGCGAGGCGAAACAATAACAACGGAGCGGCGGCGGCGGCGGTGGGCGTTGCGGAGCGCGGCGGGTGGCGCGGGGGTGGCGAAAAGGGCGACGGGGAGGGTGGTTGGTGGAGGGAGGTGGGGAGGAGGGGGCGGTGGGTAAAGGGAGGCGCCGCGGGGCGTAGTGTCAACACTTGCCCGCCCCTCCACTTTTTCCCCAGCGCCGCTATTCGGAGCTGTTCGCGACGTCGGCGGTGGTCGCACGGTCGCTCTTCCCGCAACCAGCTCGTGCTCTTTGCTGCCTTAAATTAAGGGTGGAGACAGAAGGTTTTGGATTTGTGGGTTTCAAGAAATTTCTTTACAGTTACCTTGCTCTGTTATTTGTCTTGTGACATTTTCACTTTGAACACTTTGATATTTTGTTCGTTTCGTTCAAATGTCGCTTGACTCACCTATGATGGTCTTTGTCCTGATAGTCGTTTTGTCTTTCTGTGAAGATCATGATTAGAAACTTACGAATTTTTTTGCATCATCCACTCACTTCAACTTTAATAACCATGCAATCGACGTTGATTGATTGATTAATTAGTGATTCCATGCACGTCAACGGCTAAGATCATTAATCCCGCAAGAGTAGTGTTTGTTTTCCTCAGGAGGTAAACGTGATCTTCCCCCACAGAATGGCGAGATCTGGCTCTTACCTTCCGTCGGCTAGCGATGTTTTCCCTAGCCAGGTATCTCCCGTAAGAGGGGCACCGCCCCAGCCGGGACAAACTGTAGGCTTCCGGGCGGTCTCCCGGCATGTGTGGTATTATAGTGAATGTAAATGTGTCAGTAAGGGGTGAGGAGAGGACAAGCAAGAGCAATGAAAGATCGCGCCCGTTTGTCATGGTACTGCTCCGGCATTCGCTTGGTGCTAACCGGAAAACTACCGATCAGAGCAGCCGGCCGCTTGAATCCAGACAGCGACAGAATTCGACCCAGATCCCTAGCTAGTGGCGAAAATGATGCTTTCTTCGGACGCGAATCCATGACCGGTTACAGGCACGGCGGTGATATCAATTCATTCCGACCACCTCTCCCGGTCAAGCATCGTCAAAATGCAAATCTCTTTGCAGAGGCCTCCGCCCACCTCCATCGACTACCACTGAGCTTCCCTCTTTTTCTCCCCCATTTCTTTCCACCTCCATTCGATCATCCTTTTCAATCTCTACTTTCGGTAGTCGTGACTTTTCCATCTTGCTCCCTTTCTCATTGCCGTCGCCACCGCCCTCTCCTTCTGATTGCGACCACTACCGCTCTGCCATCGCCTCCTGCATCGTCGCTCGCCCCGCTGTCTGTTTGGATTGACCGCCCTCCTCCGCCCTCTAACCCGCCCCGGCAGCGGAGGGCGGGGGCGGCGACGAGGCGCGCGGGCCCTGTTCCGCTCGCGTTCGCAGCAAATCAGGAGGGAAAAATGCGACGAGTTGTAAAAGGCGAAACGAAGTTAGCAATAATATTATGTAACGTTACGGATGTGCCCGGGGAAAAACTCCGGCGACAGACTGCGTTGGTTTCTTTTCTGGCCGACTGCAGCGCCAGTGACGCCAGTTGTCGGGGGGAGGTTTGGGCCTTGTCCCCGCGACTCCTTTCGCCAGACTGCATCTTACTTGAAATTCTTTGTATTCCAGCGTTACCCTTGTTGCGGTGCTGTTGACGGTATTTGCTAGTGATGATGTTATCTGTTTAACGACGGGTGCTTTTTGACGTATTTGCTACCAGCTTCAGGATCGTCTGAAGTCGAAGCTCGTTTTTTAACTGTTGTTCCTGGAATCAGTTTTCAAAGTGACATTTTTTTCCAAACGCATTAGAAAATTTTACATTTAAAAATTGTAAAGGTTTGAATTTGCTATTAGGATGAGCTAATCAACAAGTTCAAAAAAATCTTGTAGTAGTGTAAAATAATACTTTTCTAATGATAACTATTATTTTATATTTACAATATTTACTTAATGCTTATAAATTCAATACAGGGAACGTAAATACTTGTTTTTTTATATAATGATAAATATTTAGCATTGTTGGATAGTAATTTACTATATTATAACAGTATTTTTGCTTTGAACAGGTCAACACTGTTGGACGAAACGTCAACGTAACATACAAAAATTAAAGCTGAGAACATATTATTTGATTCACAAGGGAATTATCTGCAACATGTATTTATATTAATAATTTCTAAAGTATTAATACTTGATTAAATATTATATCTTTGTATAAAGTGTAGAAAGTATGACGATTCTTTAAATCAATATTTTCCTGTATTTCTTCGTTTGGTGGGAACATTGTTCCCACTTGATCTCCCAGAGTCGAGAAGGCGGGCTGGTGGGGGCGATGAGGGTGGCAAGGGCATTGAGGCGGCGAGGGCGGGAAGTGTCTCCACATGAAAAATGACGTACGCGCTGACAGCGCCCTCTGTAAACTCTGCAAAGAGCGTGAGAAACGATCTGGAAGTGTACTCTGACTGCCGTCTTCAAGTTTCGGTTTTGAAGTATACGGAAAAAAGAATTTCCGTCTGCGCTCGCATTTGTCTAGAACACGATCTACAAATTGTAAGTAAGTTTCTTGTTCAAACTGTAGCAGGAAGGACGGTCGAATAAGGTGAAGTTGGACTTGATTAAAAATGTCCTCTAAAAATTATTCATGGGGACAATAATGTGTATCTTAATGGCATTTAATTATCTAGTGCAATCGTAGCTTAACATCTTAAATTATTTTTTCATAAAATATTCTGGAAATTTAAGAATTAGTTTGCTTAGCAGGTAGAAAAGTTAACCCCTTGCAGTTTCAAGATTAAATAACGTTTACGCCAGGATATTCACCAAAACCCCAACGTGTGGAAGAATAATACATGTGAGTGTGAGTGTAACTGGTGAGGATAGGACAAGGAAGACGAAGGAAGGATGGTGCGCGTTATAAGTTAGCAATATACTAGGTACCGTAAAATATAAAATTGGTGGTTATCTCTAATGTACTTGGTTAAAAGTTCATTCAACGACATAGTGTTTGGTTCTCTAATCTACTGTGTGTTACTACATACGACACTGCTGTCGTCATGCAACTGGAAATCTCCAATAAAGAGATGGTTCACCAATAAATATTAGTAATTCATAATGTTGCTTAATGGAAAAACAACTTCTTTGATATTCTAGGTATGAAAAGATCTGTTGTACTGTGTATTCGTACATATTATATTAATTTATTGCGATAATCGTGAAGACTGTTTTGTTAAAATACTTAATTTATTGTAATGTATTACGATAGAATTTTGTTACTCTGGAGTTGTGTGCGAGCTACTTTTTTGGAAAATTATTTTGTGTGATTTTGTTCAGCAGTATTTTTGCTCTTGCAGGCCCTTAGTTTCAATAATGCATAAATACTTAGAACATTTAGAATCTTACAATACAATCAGTAAACTCTAATGATCCAATAATACAATAACATACGGCGTTTAAAACGAACGTGAAATTGGAGAATGAAGAAGGGTGTGAGACCAAGAACTCTGCTGATATCTCTTTCTATTTCCTATAAATCACCATATTCCTCAATACAGGATGTCCAGGGAGGAGACAACGAAATTTTTAAAATAAGTTCGTAAGTACGTTTTAAGCACATTTTGTTTAATAAACACCTTTGATATTTCGAATGGTTGAACTGCAATAAGCACTGATTATTGGTCAACCCTGGTCAACCTTGGTAAATTCTACTTCGGTGACATATTGTTTTCCATACTTCCAAGCCGAGTTGGTACCGACTGCGATGGTTCATCAGCAACTTTATTTTCACAGCAATATCGTTGACTCAGAGGTCTTAGGATTCGAGTCACGAGGATGGCGAAACTACCTATGAGTTGATGTCTGCATTGCCTCTGATCTGAAGGTCCTAGTCCCGGTGACAGGATTGTCAACACTAAAGAGATAGCTAGGCTGCTCTGATTGGTAGTTTCCCGTCGTTCCGATTTACACCAACCGAATGCCGGAGCAGTACCTTAAATAAAGGGCAACGTACCGTGCGCAATCTTTCCTTTCCCCTTCCCTATCCTACCCTTACCTCCTTTTTCAAATACAGTTACACTTACACAAACTACATTAATCACACGTCAGAAGATGATGATTCCCTTGTGACACGCTGGTGCTGAGGCGGTACCTTGTTATGAAAGATTCATCTAACCGACATATAGGTTGGCTCCAGGTTGGCACTACGTTGACACCAGGTTGGCATAGAGCAGGGAAAAATCTGCGGGGGGAATCATGCAGTACCCTTACGGGACTAACGACCATAGCAATTCACTCACCCGGAAAGACCAATCAATAAACCCAACCGATTTGGGCACTTTTCAAATCTCAGCCTTGTACATCGTGGGCTTATTGCATCTCAAGTTGACGCGCTGTATATCAGGAGAGCAATCGGGAGCTTAGAGATTGTCCGAACTGGAGCTGTGCCGTGCTGGTTGAGATACCTGGTTGAGGAAGAACCCGCAATACCACGTGTACACCACCATGTCCAGAGGGGAAACATGGTCTTCACTTTCGAGGTTTAATGACAATAGTAGTTTACGCCCCCGGAAACTCTAATCAATCAATCAACCGAACCAAACCAAACCAAATTGGTCCCTTTCTGTGTCTCGGCCTTGCACACCGTGGGCTTATTACTGAGCACGGCGATACTGCCGTGCCAGGAAACCAGTCAGTGAGTTAGTGAGGAAACCAGTCGTGAATTTAGAGTCCCATCTGCAGCTGTGCCCTGCAGGTGGAAGACAGCTGCTTGGGGGAAAATCTACAGGATCTCGTGTACGTCGGTGCAAGATTTCGTCATCCAGTTGGGAATGATCACCCCAAGGCGAAAACATGCACTACACGTATGACACTAATGTGTATAGCTGTTTAGGCGCCCGGAAACACTAAACAATCAATCCATCCATGGAACCAAACTGGTCACTTTAGGGGCCTCGGTGTTGACCACCGTGGGCCTATTACTGAGCACGGCGATGCTGCTGTTCCAGGAAACCAGTCAGGGAGTTAGTCAGGACACCAGTCTGGAATTTAGAGGCACATCTGCAGCGGTGGCCTGCTGGTGGAAGATAGGTGCATGGGGAAAACTTTATAGGATCTCGTATAGGTCGGTGTAGGATTTCGTCATCCAGCAGTGGATGATCCCTCCCCCCCCCAAGGCGAACATGCCATCAACTTACGGGACTAATGCGCATTGCCGTTTACGCGACCGGAAATACTAATCAATCAATCAATGGAACTAAACCGGTCGCTTTCGGGGCCTCGGTGTTGTCCACCGTGGGCTCATTGCCGCCCAAGGCGACGCGCTGTGTGCTGGAGTGCCGCCTCCGGCCGTCAACCGCGAGCGGCGTCGTCCCCGCGCCGCGCCGCGCCGCGCCGCGCCGCGCCTCGCCGTTCGTGCGGGGCGCCCTCGCCATAGCGAGCGACCGCGTGCGGAGGATATCTATTGACTTGATGAGCAGCCGCCGCCGCCACCGCCTGTGGACGTTGGTTCCCTACCAGGCGCAAACAAGCCCTTGTTGACATCTTGGCGTTCAAAGGGCGGTCGTGGCAGGGACACCCACTGAGGAGCGGATGCCGGCCAGCGGTTTGCGACAAACAGGCGCTCGGCGCGGACCGCCTCTGCCACGCACCCGCCGCAGTTATTATTAATCAATAATCATTAAAATATAAAATTTTATAACATTGATATGGAGTGCCACTGAGTAAAAACAGTGGAATTTACATATTAATATAAGCATATTTGCAGGTAGCTGATTTAGTGTGAATATTGCTCCACCTTCTTCTGCTGCCTGGTACTGGTAACAGAATTCGTCATATTTGTGTCCATTTCTTATTTTATTACATAATCAAGAGCATAAGTATAAGAATTTTGAATCAACGTGTAAGACTTTCTGGAGAGAACAGACGACGTCTACGAAGATATATTTGCTGTTACTTCAACACAAGTTATAAATAAATAGTAAAATATATTTCTTGTAGAAGACGTACATCGTACAATCTCAAACATGGAATGATTTGCATTAGCTTACATTACGCACTTCCATATTTCGTACTTTATATCTTTTCCACAATATATCTCTTCGTCAATACTGTTTTGCTCGCCCAGAACGCTTTGTCTTCCTTGACCTACATGTTCTCCTCATCCGCTACTGCACACCATTTTTCCCTAGGTCGTCGCCGCTTCTCGTTGTCGCCCTCTCCCGCCTCCTCGTGAATCTCCGCCCCTCAGCCCGCGGCTCTCCCTTATCCCCTTATCCCCCGCAACCGCTCCCGGGGGACACTTAGCGGCGCGGCTCCGGTGGCGCGCACAATGGCGCACCTTATCTCTGGGCCGCCCCGCGCCGCCCCGCGCTCCCCCCGCCATCCCGTGCCATCACCGCACCCCTCTCTGCCCCCGCGCCACCACAACGTCATCCCATGCGTAGGTCCCCGCTCCTCATCACCTCCACGTGCCCGCCCCGCAACCCCACATGCCCTCCCCGTGCCGCCTCTGTGCTCGCACCCCTCTCGGAGCACTCCCCCGCTCGCCCTAGCACCAAACCTACTCCTCGTCGCCACCACTCCATCCGTCCGTCGCCACTCCCGCGTCACCCCCTCGTCATTCACCTCGCTCGACGCCCCCCGCCCCAGTGCCGGCCTCTATGTCGGACCGCGCTGTCTCCACCGCCGCCCCACCTTAGTTCCTTGCCGCCCCCCGCTACTCTCGCCGCCCCCGCCGCCTCGCGCCACCCCCCGCCTCGCGCCCCCGCCAAACCCCCCGCCCACCGCGCTCGCCGCCCCGCGCCGGCCCGCGGCCCCCGCGCCGCCCCCGCCGCGCCCCGCGCCCCCCCGCGCCGCCCCCGCGCCGCCCCCGCGCCGTCACCGCGCCGCCCCCACGCTACCTCCTGCTGCCCTCGTGCTACCTCCTGCCTCCCCCGCACCGTCCACGTGCCACTCCCGCACTGCTTCTGTGCCACCCCGCGCCGCCTCTTTTTCTCTCGTTGCCGTAAACATTACGCTCTAACCGCCAAGGTGTCAAAAAAACAGTGCATGTTTTCGGTTATGTGATCCCTACTAAGGTGGCGAAAGCCATGATTGTACATCGTAGTGGTTGCAGGTGCGGTGGAGGTAACAGGAACGCGGATTAATGAAGTCGGCAAGTGATAGGCTTGTCAGAAAGCGGAAGCAATGACAATAAATAGTAGTGAAGAGAAAGATGTAAACATGGCTCTTTTAAAGCAAATAACGAATGTAAAATCGTTGGTAGCAAATGGGGTCTTAATAAAATTTCACCCGAGAAAACAAATTATCATCCGGTAACATGTGTTTCTCTCATCGCCATAAACACTACGCCATAACCCGTGAAGGTGACAGGAGACCCAGTGGATGCCTTCGGTGATGAGATGCCCACGAAGGTGGCGAACGCCGTGATAGGACATCCTAGTGGCGGCAGGCGGCGGTAGAAGGAGCTTGCTGTTCCGCGACCGACTTCGCCGGACGCCTGGAATACTTCACCTCCTTTTCACGGGGCCGCCCGCGGGCCCTAAATTCGGGTTTACTGTGTTACTTCCGGCAACTTGGAGATGGAGGGGGGTCGGCAGGAGGAGGGCGCGGCATGGTGCGGAGAGTGAGGGGGGGGGGGCTCCGTCATCCGATCGGAGGCCGTATTTACGACGAACCAATAACAGAATGGCTCTGGAACAAGGTTTTACTCGCACAAAAGCGCGGCTGCCGGAGTGCGCCGGATTAAAATTATTACGGCCGGGGATAAAAGCGGTTATCGCCGCCGTGGCCGCGTCCCGGCATCGATCCCGCGACCGTCGCGCCGCCGCCGCGATTGTTCGCCGAGATGGCGCTCCCCGGCCCCGCCCGCTGCCTCTTCCGCTTCCACTTCACCGGGGCCGTGACGTCTCAACCACGGGTGGGTATTGTGAAGAAATAGCCCCTGGTCCTGTGGGGCAATCTTTAGTGTAATGAGAACCTGGCTTTTGACGGCCTTGGCGACATCAGTTCACGATGTCACCACAAAGTAGTATCACAGAATGTCTACCTAATAACACCTTCCTTGTGGTTTCGAAAATTTGTGGATTCAATTCCGACGTTGTAGTTTAGTTTATGTTCAGTTCTGGGTCTCTCAACGTCAATTTAAATAAAGAAAATTTAGTTTTCCCTGGTCATTTGGATTTCCACTGATAAGTACATACTGTATTGTTCTGGAACATACTTTATTCATTCATTGGAAAATAGCTCACATAATCAAGTGAAAAATAAAAGAATACATTTACAATTAGTGAAATGAAAATAACGAAAAATAGTGAGATAATATAGCTGTAGAGATACAAAGAATGAAAAAAAAAACTAAAAACTAAATGAGAACATAATTCGTTTCATAGACTCAATCAAAAAGACTTGCCTTTATTACGTGCCTAGGAGGTATTTATTTTACTGCGCAATGTTTTGTCGGCAAAAAACCTGCAAACGGCGGGGCTCGGGCAGACCATGCGACATGGCTGAACCCGTCCTGCGTTTGGGAATATAGCGCTGAGAATTTGCAGTCAGTTCGAACAACTTTATTCGTATTAATAAAGTTTTGCGGGCTATCAATGTCTATATCGACATATGTTTCAAATATAAACTTGTTATTGAATGAAAAAATCTATTACACTCATTTATAATGAACGCAGAAAATGAAATGAAAAATTATGCAGCCTCCGGCCATTGGAGAGGTGTCTGTGATGTGTTTAGATACTCAGAAATTCGGTAAAAATCCAAATCAATGAAACAGTTCTAATGGTGACTGAAATATAAAATATTTGACTGTGTTAGTCCGCCATTTTGAGCAAACCGGTTGAATGATGGTGTCCAGGGCGTCTCTTCTTACGACATAGCTAGCGTCCTGCGACAGCAAGGCCCCAAAGAAGAGGACACTTAAATATTTCTATTTACGTGTTGCATTATGGAGTAACATTTATATTTATATTCTTGGTATGTAAAAGACTATTGTGTTGTATATTTTCTATACTACGTTATTGCAGTGTTCATAAAGACTGTCTTTGTTATAATATTTAATTGACTGCGTTTTTATTCGAGAGTGTTTTATTTTTTAATCTTTAGCAATGTGCGGGACACTTTTTCAAAATCATTTCGTGTAGTTTTATTCAGCTGTATTTTTTTATTGCAAGCACTGGTTTGTATTAAATATAATATTGGTTTATATTTAATGTTTTCAGAATGTTTGCTCATCATGAAAAATGTTCATAAGACTCTTATTTTGGTATTTCAAATCTGGTCTACCCAAACGTAACGGAAATATAGAGGCAACTGGCGAATTCATTGAGTACAGTAGAGTATATGTTTGCCTCTTTTGACTCTTCAGTGATATTTAAGAAAAAAATACATGACATAATATCTTGATTTGAATATTATCTGAACTTGCCATTATAATTTCCAGTGTATTCTTACCTCAATTTGACTACCAGATGAGCTGGATTCATCTTTGTGTGACGAAATTTTAACCTCAATATACACCCTCCACTGTGTATCTGCCACATCTTCCAATTCCTCTAGCTCCAGAAAACGCTCCATTTCTTCTGCGATCACAAAAGTTCATTAGAATACTATTGCATCAAATCCTAATTCCTTTGTGACTTATCTCTTCCTAGCTTCAAGTTTTCAGGTTAAACATTTTGACTATTTTTGTTCGAATTCTTTTTTCATTGTCAGGCATTTAGCAGCATTTTAGCAGCAGTAGTGAAATCCTCGCAACGTCGCTCTTCACATCGTCAGCCAGCGCAGTGGTTCCGCTCGTGTCCCGGCCGCCACCTCCTTCTCCTCTTCCTCCTCCGCCGCCTCTGCGGCCGTGACCGCCGCCTGATTGGTGCCCCGCCCTCCCTTCTGAGCTTTGGCAAACCCTCTGTGCGCGGGGCTTGCGGTTTGTGGAGCCCAGTAGTCCCGGCCCGCAGCGCGTCCATTGTCCCTCCGAGAGCTCCCACTGCGTCCGAATTCGCTGTCGTCCGAGGGCAGCAGCGGGGCTGTCGGCAACTTCGGACTTCAGCGCTGCTTCCCTTAGCGACAGTTACGCTGAGTACGAGGAGTACGAGGATTAAACATTTGCTTTGGAGCGCAAGACAACGTAACCAAATGGTTTGAGTGAAGAACTCCGTCTCCTTGATATTTGTCCGGGGATGTGCACGAAGATGGCGGCTCGAGCGCGTATTGGTGAGACTGCACGCCTTTCACCACGCTGCTGCCCGAGTTCGATCCCAGACAGGTTCAAGTGCAGTTTGTAGTGGTCAAAGCGGGTTCGCGGCAGGTTTTCTCGGGGTACTCCCGTTTCCCCTGCCAATATACATTCCACCAGATCTCTCCATCCTATCGTGTCATTAACGACCATTCTACTATGGATTTACGGATCACAACGGCGCCTAGGCGGTAACCTTAGAACTAGCTGGGAAGGGTTGCGTCTACCTCAGCGGGTTATCGACAGAAAGGGTCTCGGCCTGAAGAACTAGAGAGGGGAAATTGTGAGGGAGTGGGCGTCGCTCCCTCCCCATCACTGCAGACACTGCTTATAGAGAGTGAATGTAATACCAGGCGGGGCGAGAGGCACAGCTTGAAGCTGACTCCTGAGGGAGAAAAAAAATAGTTTAAAAACAAGTGCGCGAAACTGTGATCTAAACGTTTTCTGAAGTCATTTGTAAAATTGCTTTTCCAGAAGTAAATGAATTGGAGTAAATATCCTATTTCTACGTATGTAAATAACAAAAAGACGTCAAGGAGAAAGACAACTGTGAAACCTTCAAAACCTTTCTGTCACTCTTGGCCATGTTTTGCAGATGAAAAACACACGGAAAATAAAAGAGAAACCGGGCGAGAAAACGAGAAACGAGACGACGGGATAAAAAATATTGCGAATGTGGTCATTGCGGAAGTAATGTAAGTCAGCTGAAATTTCGCCTCCAATGATAATAATTATCAAGTCTAATGAGTGCTATAAGAAAATCTGCACTGGTTAAATTAAAGTATTATAATCAATGGATGCCTGTAATATTCTTTTACTAACAGGGATTAAGGATTAATATATTTAATTGTAAGTTATTTTAAACTCAAATCATAGTGGTGGAATGAAGTCTTTAAAGAAAACGGTATTATCACTACTTGACTTGTAAATTTAATAATAAATAGGATTAAGGAAATAACGTGATTGCTCTTGTAAGGAAATTGAGTGTATATTGAACCAAACGAAGATAGATAGATAGATAGATAGATAGATAGATAGATAGATAGATAGATAGATAGATAAAGAGAGAACGAGAGAGAGAGATAACGAGAGAGAGAAAACGAGAGAGAGAGAAAACGAGAGAGAGAGAGAAAACGAAAGAGAGAGAAAACGAAAGAGAGAGAGAAAATGAAAAAAAGAGAACGAGAGAGAGAAGGAGAGAGAGAACGAGAGAGAGAGAAAATGAAAGAGAGAGAACGAGAGAGAGAAGGAGAGAGAGAACGAGAGAGAGAGAGAAATAAAGAGAGAGATACAAACAAAGAAGTTTATATCGAGACTAATTTTAGGCGTTTCAGCGTATTCTAGCAGATGCCCATTTAAGCTCCTCAAAGGGAGAATATCAACAACCACCAGACAAAAGATCACCAGTGCTCCATATGATCCGCCTCAAATGATCTCTTATCCGCTAGCGCCGCGGGCGGTAGCTTTCAGGTCGTCGCTAATTATGAACAATATGGGGGAGGATGCGCAATGTTTCATGCAGCGTAATCGGATAAGTGATGTTCAATTACTTAGGCGTCGTGTGGCGATCAGGCTGGGGTTCTGGTCTCGCCCAGCTCAATGTACGGCCTCGCCTTCTTTCTATTCCTGAAGGACGTGAGTAGGGCTGTGGAGCTGGCCACGTCACGTAGGTAGACCGAGTGGCTGTTGTAATGGTACTGGCAAAAGGGCAATATGAACCACGATATTTTTACCAATGCATGTGAACAACTGCAACACGTGTGAAATGCGTTCATTTAATTGAGTACAAATACTTAAGTGGTAGTTACGTTGGGAAGCGTGTCAATGTCAAACGTATCTATTTCTGTTGAAATACGACTAGAGGTTTACGTTGTCTACACCGAGGAAAGCTTCATGTTACTTGTGAAGGCTTAAGGGAGGAGATTGGCCGTCTACTTTGAAGTCCGCAAGTCAAAATGACCGTTTTGAATTTGCGTTTTTTTCTACACTCACTGAAACCAATTACCTTAACACATACAACTCTTCGAATAATTACCCTAAGTGCATTTTATACGTGATTAATTTATCCATTTGATTTAACTGTTTCTAAAAAATACTCATAGTCGGGAAGGCCAAGGAATGAGAAGAATATAGGAGCACCTTGAGCAGTGGGAATATTACAATATGAATGAATACATTTTGTAGGAGTTGTAACTCGTAAAAAAGAACGTTAAGGGAAGAATAAGCATAGATCGTTGGTTAACATAGACGCGGGGTTGTTGAGAAGAGAACTGAGTCGAGGTTGCTACAGTACTCGTGTACTTTTGAAATCTGCTCCATTGCCGGCAGATCTCGCCAAATAGAATCTTCCTCATTTGAGACTTGATTCGTTCATCGATATTTTTGCTAGATTTCTTCACGTACGAGTCCTTGCCTGTTACCTCTGAATTTGTACTGCAATCGTTACTGATTTATTTCAAGAACTTAAAACGTATTTGACTTCATTTATTCTCTCTGGTTGGTTTTGCAGATTTTTCTTTTCTCTTAGATACAATATTAACGTAGTTTTCGCCAATGTTTATATGCTACACACTCTTTTACGTTGTTTATACTTTAACTTTTGCTTTAATCATTAATTGTCTTCTTTATTATGATTTTTGCCCTCTTATTTATTATTTTTGAATGATTTATGCAGATTCTTGTACTCATAAACTTTTCTGAAATCCCCTAAATCTGATTTAAAACCATTTCGATGCATTCAGTTAGAACACTCTCTAGGCCGCTTTTCATCTGTTCTCATTTAACGTTAATTTCGCCGCTTTTGCAATTCCTTGCCGTTGAGATTTTTATCCAGTTCTGCTCCCATTTTACAGGCGTAAATATATTGGACACATTTCGTTCCTTCTTTTCAAATACATTTCGCTTTCCTTCTCGCCTGATTGACTTGGGCTTCTGATGCTACTGTCTGATGTCACAATGCTTTCCCCTCGTCGCTCTGTTCTCAGATCATTTTGTCTCTCTATAGATTTCAATGACCCGGGCAACACGAATACTCCTCGGGGTCAATCGTACGGGAATTAATTCTAAACTCCTGTTTTCACTGCACGAAAGCGTGTCACTGAATTAGACACGTCTTTCAGCGCAGAGGTCCGAGCTTGACCTCCGGACAATCCATGCTAAATTTGTGGAGGACAAAGCGAGCTCTTGGCAGGTTTTCTTTTGGTTCTTCCGTTTTCCCTGCCTCTTATTTCATTTACAATAATTCTCCAAGATGAAATAAAAAATAATAAGTCGTGTCTATAAAACGTATTAACCTCATTTTCATTTAAAATATACATTTGATGAACTTTCTTTCAAAGTTTATGCCACTTGACGCCCAAAGCCCAATGATGTTCTCTCATGCTATTACAAAAGTTAATAGTTTAATATAAGATACACGATTATTTGTGTGTCGGACGTTTGTCACCTCCTACACTCGAAATGTGAAGCAAGGAAGGTGGTGGAATTTAGCTTCCATATGGCCTTAACCTTCGCACACCCTTTCACGTTCTACGCGGTTGCCTGCCTTTCCACCATCACCCCCCGTGTTTGAAGCCCGCGCTTTCCTCGCCGCCTGCCCTCGCCCTCCCCCCCCCCCCAGGGCCATGTCCTCGCTCCCATTGACGGCGCCTTTGCGCCCCTTGCATGCGTCAAAGCGCGGCAGGCCGGGAAGTGATGTACTTACGTCGTCGTCGGGCGTCGCCGCGGCGGTCCCGACTTAGCGTCTCGAGTGTCTCGTTTCCGCTGCATTGCTCTCGCCGCCGCACGCGTCCTCTCCTCCGCTCCCTGCTGCCCCGCCCCCTGCACGATGCCCTGACGACGCCCCTGTAGCGGCAACTCGAACAGTTTTGATTTTTTGCACTCCCTGTAGATGCCGATTGAGGTCAAGGGAATGGCAAATAACTGGCAACCGCCCTCTATAATCTTTTAGCGGAAGCAACTAGACAAAATAAAGAGTTATTTATGATACGTGCGGTTAAATGACATTTCATTTCCTAAGAAGGAAATAAAATACCTTTTCTCACGTGTGTCAGACACTAATTTTTATACGGACTAATTGACTTTCATTATATTTTACTTCAAGTATACACATTATTTATTTGTGTACTTTGTTACATTAAGGTCAGTAGTTATTGATGCGGTCACACCAAAGTGTTCTCTGTTGCAGATCCAATGTTTTATCAGAACAATTGAGCATCGTCTCACTTTCAGAAATAGTGCTAAAAATCAACCTTTTAGTGCGCTCTTTATACCTTGAAAGTAATAGTTTTTATAGGGACAGCCGAAAATAATTTTTAGGGATGCAAAATTAAAACTGAGACAATGAAGAGCTGAATGATGATTATGGAAATAATGTTGATAACAGTGGTAAATAGTGGGGAAATCCTGTAAGTAACCCCATTGTTATTGGTCATGGTGGGTCTGTTTAAAAAATCGGGAATTTTAATTGTGAGAATAGTACCCGTAAGTAGTGGTGAGATGTAAGGCAAAGCGTTATTTGTAAAAAATTTGTTAACTAACAATTTTGTCCATATTTTATTTAATTGTATAGCGGGAACAAGTCAAATTTGTTTCCAAATATACTCACTTTCTTCTGGTACTAGTCCTTCATGTTCCGAAAAATTAGAAGTTTACCTTAAAACGTTCCCAAAGGTTTCCAGTAGGAAAGTACCGTTGGTGCACACCCTAAAATCATCCTATTGGAGAAAATTACCTCCGTAGCAATGTAGATAGAGAAGAGTGGTGGAAGGTACTCAAAGTGACTCTCTAAAGGGATTACAGAAGCTGGAAATTCTCTGCAGGAGATGTGAAGAACACTTGACGTTCAGACCCTCGTGCACGTGTCTGCCTCGCACGTGCAGCAATTTGTAAGCCATATAGAAGACCGCTGTCATATAGAACACGCGGATTTAATCAGGTCTTGTCATCCGAGATGGCTCAGATGCAGCATTGCTCTCTACAGCGTCGCTGACTGAGTTCGACTCTCGACGGTGTGGCGTATATTCGTCGTTGGCTTCAAATTCATCCCCTGCCTAGAGATGAATTCTGGGCAGCCTAGAGAAGAGCCTGAGTATTCTTGTCAGCTAGGACGTTTTAGTGGTTGTCCGGAGGAAAATTCTAGCGGACGGCTACACGGCTCAGTAATTGTCCGTGGTTTCCCCGACCAATACTACCCGAATGCCGGAGTAGTACAGTTACAAACGAGCCTCGTATCCCACACAAACTATCCTTCCTCATACTTGTCCCCTCGTCTTCCGTAACACAGAAACTCTTCTTCCCTAATACAAAAACTGTTATGCATTACACTACCTCTCCTATGTATGAAGAGGCAAGAGAGCAGAGCGTGGTGATGCCTCGCTCTTTTGGAGAGAGCATTGCGGTTGGGATGGCGGGGGAGAGAGGTCAAGAGCTGTCCCAGGCGTCGACGCCCGGTCGCCTGGCTTGGGGTATCGCCTCCGCTCCGCCCTGCCCCACCCCCTGCCACTGACGGATGAGCCGCGCGGGGGTTGTGACGGGCGCTGGCCGCCGCGAATTCATCAGCGCCGCATCACTCTTTCATGGCGCCTGATTGTGGGGGCGCCACCGTCGCCCGGCGACTCGCGCTGCCCCGCGCCGGTCGGTCTATCCCGCGACGTCGCGTCCTCCTCGCCGCTCCCCAAACCGGCCACCCCACCGCAATCCGCCGCCCTCGCCGTCTTCGCTGCTCCGCCGCTCTTGCCGCCCCCTCATTCCGCCGCCCCCGCCGTCCCACCGCCCGCCGTCCCGCCGTCCCCGCCGTCCCGGCCGTCTCCGCCAGTTCCCCGCCTCCCCGCCCCTCGCCGCACCGCGCCCTGCCGCCCCCGCCGCCCCCGCCGCTCCTACGATCCCACCGACATCGCCGCCTAAGCCGTGGTCTTCTTTTCTTTTACTTTAGAAATTCCAATGATACAACAAGACTGCGTAACCGCATGCACTTGTCAATTGCACGTTAAGCTTAAGATCTTAAGCATTTTAACCCTATGTGCCAATGGGATATTATTAATCTTCAAACTTATTATTCTTTGTTCTTTGCGACGAATTTTTCTTCCTTTCTATCGAGTTTTCAATCGAGAACAAGATTTTTGAGGGAATGCGTGTTGGAGTTATAACATTACAAAGTGGTGGTTCGGATCTCGTTAGTCTCGGTATCTGAATGCATAGAATCGTCTACAGTACCACTGCTGTGAAATTGTACAATTACTATGCTCTTTTCGAGCAACGTCTCGTTAGAGTAAATCAGGAAACAGCTCCATCTACGTAACTATTCAATAGCACAGAGTGAGATGCAGCTGTTTCCGGCTCTCTTGACAATACTGTGTTGGATTGGAGAGGCGAAATTTGCCTTTGTAGTCGAACACAATGAATTGAAGTTTTCCTTTGTTTATGAGGTCCTTAAGATATTTTGAAATAGTCTGCAGTGTTAAACAAAACACATTCATTAAATCGTGAAAAATTTGATAAACGATTCCAGTTAATTTGAATTTGCTTTCTGTATCTTACACATTTTGTTGTACTTTCTGAAAGAAATAATGTGTCATAAGACACTGAAAAGCTAGAAAAAGTAAATAAATGAATCGAAAGGAAAGTGTTTCAAAGGATGACGTTTCAAACTCAATAACGAACATTCAACATTAGATCTATTGTAATATTCAAAATTTTGTAATTTAAGTTGAGCGATCGTATGAAAGCTTTAATACCTTGACGTATACGCAATAACGTACTATCATTTTTCAACATGACCTCTAATATTTTACATGTAACATGTAGTGACAACACGATTATTAAAATGACGTTTGCTCGTTACAATTAAAAGTGAGAGTTCTGAACGGTAATAAACAGACGATAATTTATTCAGAAAAACCTCATTCATTTTCCGTTTTTCACTAATAAGAAACAAATGGAATTTAAACAACGGCAGTGATATTCCAAACGCGTGGTTGGGCTCCTCGGAGAAATTACTCACAGGACGATTCCCACTCGAGGGCGCCTTGAGCGAAGCGGAGCCACGCGGGGCGCGGGCCGATTGGAGTGCCGCGAGCGGCGGCTTCGCGAACCACTGATCGAGAATCGATAAGGCAAAACAAACGATATCCGAGCCCCGCGGACGATGGGGTCCGAACGCCCGGCCACTCGGAGGGCGGAGGCTGAGTCCGCCAGCCGTTCAGCCCCAATCGAAGTGCAGGTCGGCGAACTTTCTACACGAGAAGACTCTAACGTTAGATGGCGCGAGGATATCCGTCGTTAATGTGCCATATTTGGAGAGAGCGAATAACCTAACTTCCCGCAATAAGTGTAGGAAGTTCGTTTATATGTCGGAAAAAATTGTTGAAAGGGAGGAATAAAAACAGGGAATAAATATAGACTAGTATTAATGGGGATTATGATTAATATATAAATATGGAGTTAAAACGTTAAGTGAGTGATGTATAGGAATTATAGAAAAAAAATATTTTGAATAGACTTCGAAAATAATTGTTCTGTATTAGTAATACGTGTAGTGAATAGAAAATTTTAAGAGATGTAGAAACTTTACAATTCAGCCATAGAGATAATAAATTAAAAAGTGAACACGGATAAAAACAGATGATGTTAGGAAAAAAGAGAAGGGTCATACATGCGTGCGTAATTGATGGAAATGGAATAGTAGCCGTTGGAAACTTTGCTTAAGTATAATGTTGAACTCTTCATTTTTACGAAATATCAAACAGATCTTCCTAAATAATGTTTATAGTTTTAATTTCTCGTCGATACTATTATTGTACATTCCATGTATATAGAGAATGTGCAAAATCTTATAATTATCATAACTAAATTAATACATTAATCAAATAATGATTTGGATCTGCATCAATCTATGGCAATCTTTTCCTGCTTTTCTTACACGAGAAATCGCAAAATTTCACTAAACACACAGTTTACTAGATCCCTAGTTACTAGTTGAAACATTTCTGAGGAAAACTGAGCATTTTCCTATTTGCTTATCCCTTTCCTGTTTCCTTATTTTTGATTATAAAATAACGCAAATCATCACGAAACGTTCACTTTACCAAATCGCTAGCTACTAGTTATAACATTTGTAAAGAACAATGAATCGAACCAGCCGGAATGGATAGAAGTGGTCAACAAGGCTGAAGGGTCGCGTGACCGAATCCCGCCCAAGACATGGATATTTTTTGTGTGTGTCTGTAGACGAGTAAGCGAGTTCTGCTACCGGTACCATTATTCCCTTAAAATTACTAAACCAACGTTACTTATAGTGGTTGGAAATAACCTAGTTGTAGTTGAAAAGAGCTACGAAATAAAATAAAAAAAGGATTCAAGCCAACACAACGACACGAAAACCACTAGAAGACGGCGAGTTCGAGGAAAACCGAATCCTTTGAGGAATATATGTCGCCGTCGCAATTTGCAGTGCGGCCAGTGGTGCTGCGCCAAAGCTCCCGCCCGCCAAAAACGCCCGGATTGCGCGCCGCCCGCCCTCCACCGCTCACCGCCCGCGCGCGCGTCCGCTGTCGACTGCCGCAACAGAAAACTGCGCAAGTTGTGATTAGATTTCGGCGGAAAGCGCGAGTCAAGGGGGGTTGATGCGATATCCGCCCTCTAACTTTCTCTTCGAGGATGAATGTGGAATTGTCGGCGGAAACGAGCGAGGTTTTGATGGAGTATCATGAAAACCAAAGCAACTCGAAGCGAAGGGAATTTTATTTATGGTGAACATTTTATTTCTCGCTTGAAGTTAAACCGATAATACGTTTTGAGAGATTATGTCACATAAAAATTCACTTCAATTTCTTTTGAATGAATTATATTTTCTCGTAATCGAAAGTAAACTTCGTACTTGTTATTTATCCCTACTGTTAATTGCTTGAGCCGTTTTTGTATCTTTTTTGGTTTTAACACATGGAAGAAGGGAAGTACCTTTTGAAGTATTAACAAGTAATTGCGGTGTTTGCCATTATACATTTATTTAAAAATTTGACGCAGTGAATAGGTCTTAAGGGCAATATTAACGAGAAAAGGTGATAGGTAAAGCTATGTATGATTTTATATGAGAAAGGGCTTGATATATTTTTTTGAATTTTGTAAAAGATAAAGTGGTATGATTTGCTTCTATCACTTCAATGTAATTTATATAGCACTATGCTTTATGAACGAATTTTAAACCTGTTCAAAAAACTGACCTGTTTTTGTTCGATTTTACTAATTTTAGAGCGATATGCGTGTTATTATTTTTGTAAATTATTTATTCATTAATTCAGTCACTTATTTTTTCATATTTGTATTAAATCTTTAATAGTACTTTCGGGTAGGATCAGTAGCATGATACTGTTCAGCCCGCATTTTAAGATCATTGCCTCAAGCTGTTACAAAGTCTGGGCACTGATGGACTCTTAATTTTAAAGTCAAGAATTGTTCTTAACCGTATCCCTTCTCAGGGCATTATCAGATCTCTTCTATCCACCGACACCTTCCAAATAATATCAAAATTAATTATCTGAATTCCATCCATCAAGGTCGGACGTACACAAGGGTGTGTACTCGGCCCTATCGCTTATACCAGCGTCGTATACTACTGATATATCAAAATCAGATAAATACACCACTGCCACTTTTGAGATATGAATACGGCTATGACTAGCTTCGATGGACGACCCTAATGTCGCATCAAGAACATTCACAAGAACATCCATAATGATTGAGATTGGACGCAAAAGAGTGGAAATAAAAATCAACGAAAATAATCAGTCCGATATAACCTTTACCCTGAAGAAAAAAAATGCCCTACTGTCCACATCAACAACAGTCCAATAGTACAGGTGGAAAGTGTAAATACTTGGGAATACATCTAGACAAACGGCTAACAGGGAAGCATCACATCTTAGCCAAAAAAAGCACCTTCAATTTCAAATAAGAAAACTATACTGGATATAGGATACCACTCAAAACTATCACTGGAAAATAAACTGTTGATATATAAAGCTATCATAATCCCAATATGGACCTACGGCATCCAAATCTGGGGCACAGCAAGCAAGAGTAATCTCTCGATCATCCAGAGATTTCAATCCAAGACTTAAGAATGATCGCGGCAGCACCATGGTTCATCACAAATGCAGCACTGCACAAGGACTTTAAAATGCCCCTGTCTTGGAAAGAATAGAATTTATCAGCTCAAACTATCTCCAGCGCCTTGAAAACCATCCAAACCACTTAGCCCTCAACATCCTAGACAATAGTGCAGACATCCAATCGACTAACCAGAACCTCACCCCTACAACTCCCATATAGATTCTCACAAATAACTGAAACATTACCACTCAGCTACTAAACTATCCCACTTGCAGTAACCAAAATAATACTTGCTTTTTGTTAATAGTATGAAGAAGCTAGATGAAGAGTATCGATGGGATACCTTCACTGGAAATCAATCAATGTCAGAATAAATTCTACAACATCGTATTTACTTATTATTTTGTAAAAAATAGATTGTAAATTTTTTGTTATAATAAAAAAAACTTTAATTAATCCTACATTTATTAGTTTACCGAATAAAAAAAAACATATGAAGAGGAATTTGTCGGATATGATTAGTTAAGCACAGTCTTACATTTTTTACTATTTTTTTCTGTAAATTTGTGTAGTCAATTGCAAATACTACAATTCCATTTGTTGTCTCACGGAGCGGAACCACATTGAGAAGTCAATTATTTAGGGTGAACCAGCCGAAGGTACTTTCCCAATTCAAAACATTCTCTGACAATGTGTTTGCGCTTATGTCTGCGGTGCGGCGCTCCTCGAAGAGCGCGACGAATGCGTAGCGAACGTGTGCACCTTTAGGCGTCGCAGCGCCGCCGCCGTTCGCAGTCTGCGCACCGCGCACAAGAGGCCGACTCCCCTGGGGGGAGGGGCGACGCCAGGTCAGGGGGCTGGCGCGGGGGGCGGGGTGGGAGTGGGGTGGGTGACTGCCACCAGATTGCGGCGCGCAGCCTCTGCGACGCGGGGCGAAGGGTGGAGGGCGGCGGCGGGCGGTTGAGGTGAGGCGACGGCGGTGGTTCCCCATCCCCTCGCACCTCGAGGAAGATTTTAT
>BOPP01000040.1:6526232-6604182 GCA_017312745.1 Gryllus bimaculatus | reverse complement strand
TATGCGATTGCATGCGGATACTGCACCCGGGAAGCTGTTTACTTCAAGAAAATGGTCATCCGAAGAATCAACAGGCCAGCGACAGCAACTCATGGATCATTGATCATCTGCTCCCGTCAATTGAGCGCAGAATGTATGCAATATACACACCAGCTCGGTCAAAAAGGCCGAACCCTGACGTCTCGACCCCTTGATGCTAATTAGAAGGGTTAAGGCAAAGACAGCGTCTTGCGATAGTTAATTACTTAGTGTATATTACAGTTGCCAACAAGAATGCAATCAGTTGCTCTTGATATAGAAGGCAACAACAGAAAAACCAATGAGGGAAACCTTTCCAAAAACCACTGTACCTCCAATTTCGTGCCAAATGGGATAATGTTCCAGCTATGATCAAAATTTTTAAGGAAGGGCCTTAAAAAACAGAAGAATTTCGAAATAAAATTCTACGGCAAACGACAAAATAAAATAACGCCGAAAACTTCCAAATACCTACAGGGAAATATAAAACATTATCAGCCAAACGTCACGTATACTGATACATACCAGTTGAAACAAGAACGTGGTATAGAGTTGTCTTGGCGACATTACATCATACGGTAGACGTAAAAAGATATCAAGGCGCTGCGTTCTGGAAAAGATCACACAAAGTTAGAAACATTATAAATGTCCGCCACAGGCTAACGTAATCACCTCTGCCCTATTTTTTGTAGACCTTGAGCCCAAACCTAACAACAAAGAAGTGTTCAAAATGTAACGACTGTTAAATTGTGTTGTTGCTTTCGAACCACCACGCCTGAAGCGCGAGAGTACAATGGCAAAAAACTGTCAGAGATATGAAACTACCAGGGCGACTGTGCATACCCGTACAGTGTGTGTTTAATTGTGGAAAAGAAGCAGCGACCGCAGATAAGTGTTTAAAAGAAAAGCAAAGTCAAACCAACTTGTGCTCTGTGTGAAGGCAACCATCCCGCCAACTACAAAGGTTGCAAGAAGTAGAATTACCGAAGAAATATTACAAAAGGAAAGGGTAGCACACAACTGCAACGTAACACAGCAAGTGTTTCAAACACGAAGATGCATGTGCAAACCAAAACACAGGACATTGAAACTACGTTATTCTCACGAAAACTCAACAGAAGTGGGACATGTAAATGCAGGAACATGGGCCGATGTTGCGCGATCAAGGCCTGTAGACAATACATCAACACAACGACGATAGGGCAATTCCATTAGTTGAAAATTATAAACAGACTTCGCTTTGAGGGTTTGAAAACATACTAATGCAGGCAAGTCAACAATTAACACTCTCTCATTCAACCTATAACATCGCTTTGTCTCCAAACTATCTAATGCTAAATTCCTTCGGCATTGCAGCTATGGAACGCCAACGCTTGGCAATCATCGCCAAGAAATCGAAATATTTCTCACGAAAACAAAATAGACTGACACTCATCTGCTGAGATACTCACTTCACAAGAAGAACGCTACTTTAAACTGAGAATAGCACTTATACGTACTAAGACACCCCTAGTGGCAGATTGCCCATGGTGGCACAGAATATTTAATACAAAGCAGCTATTAAAACATCACAGAGACAGGAAGCTGTACGGAACAGGGATATCAAGCAGCGACTGTACAAATTATGGACTGACGAGTGGACCAATTACATCCAGTGCGCTTTACTGCCCTTGTTCCAAGATTCAAATAGACAAACACGATTGTTGAAACCTATTTTAAGTCTCTAGGAAATAGGTACATTGGTGGGAGGAGAGACTCAATAGCCAAACACGACCAATGGGGATCCAGGCTTGCATCACTCCAGAGGGAGAGAACTGCTGAAAGCAGTTACCCTGCACTCAGCTAGAAACCATTCTACAGGAGAACCTACCTACTGGCCTGATACGATCTAACCAAACTCGGCAGATGTAATTGACATATTCATAACAAAAGGATCCCATCCACTAACTGTTATCATGAGAAATTTCCACGAAGCTGTCCTCAGACCACCTCCAATAATAGTCACAGTCGGCAACAAAATTATTCTACACATCCTTCGCGTCAACTAACGAACAGAAAGACAACTGGAACTTGTATAGAAAACAGATAATCTATGAAAACAACATCCGATTACCAACTAAACATCAGCTGACCGCACATAGACGAAGCGACTGAGTATATATACAAAATATTCAAGAAGCAGCTTGGACAGCTACACCTAACGCAACTTCGCTACAGACCAAGGCCCTGCGTGAAATATCCAAAAGTTGAACAAATATAGCCGAGAAAAGAAGACTAAGAAGAATCTGGCATACTTCAATATCTGAAGACCGTAACAACTACAACAGAGCAACTAGGGCAACTAAAACGCGCTTCTAAACGAATTTCAAAACAAACGGTTTCAAGATTTCATAACAACCTTTACCCCAAGAAGATTTACCAATTACTCTCTATTTAAAGCCACGGGAAGCTAAAAAAACCGCGCAAATCAAATCCCCCAATCAGCGGACGAAACAGATTTGGGCAAGAAGACCCAACAGAAAAAGCGTCTACCTTTGCCAAATTCTTGCTAATGATTCAGACTCATCCCATTATTAATTAACCAAGAGCAACAAAAGAGATTATTCTTTAACTCCCCAAACCAAATGACTCTTCTCCAATGCCCGCACTCACTCAGAGATTACCAAAACCATAATCTCTTATCAAACAAAAAAGCTCCTGGCTATGACTTAATCACAACACCTCTTCTCAAAGAACTACCACGAAAAGGCAAGACTATAAATTAATGCATTGTTCAACAGTATTATAAGAACAGGGCACTACCCGGAGCATGGAAAGTAGCATCTCTCTCTTTTGGAGCAAGCGCCTCCGTGTCAGGTCTTCCGCGCCCCGTCGCCACCTCCGCGCCCCGCCCCCGACCTCTGCCCCCGGCCGCCACCGCCGCTCTCATACCGCCACTGAGCGGGACAAGTGATGGTAATTTACGTCACCATATTCAGCGGGCCCCATCCGCAGCGCTATTCATCCCGTCGGAAAAACAGTTTCGTCGAGGCGCGCATTACGAAATTATTAAACCATTCGACCTTTTGATGGCTGGAATTGCGAATATAATATAAAGAGCTGAAATATTTTGCGTTGATGTGTTTTGTGTGGTCGTGCCACATTCCCGCGTGCGTTGTGAAACAGTTTACGTTTGTGGTACTTATCTGATTTGTGAAAGTAAATAATTTGATTTAGGTAGCGTTTTTGTAAAAGTTAGAGGCATTTCGAGGTGTAATGAACGTATACACAATAGATATTGCCACTGGAGTGCTATTGATCTGTATCTGTTGCCATTGAATTTCGTGATAAAGTGTAAAATTATTGCACTGAGGCTTCAGATTTCTCTATTGAAGTTCAGTGCACAATCAAGAGGAAACACACTGTATATTGGATTTAATGTTTGTGTGGTGAATTACGTACTTTACGATGTTTGTAACATAACATTCCTTTGGTGTTATTAAACAGAATATTTCCGGGACAATGGATATATTTGTACTTTAACAGTAACAGAACCGTCTGGAACATAATGATGTAACATTGTATTGGTGTCATAGATTACCACATTTTACCGGAGAATTATAATAAATATGCAATGTGTGGTATATACTACATATATTTTTGAATTTTTATATTATTAAGGTTATTATTTCCATTGCAGCTACTTAATATTTTATTAACTCTTCAATTTAGTAAGTTGTAGTATTGCGCAATAAATTATCACTATTTCTCAAATGAATATTACTAGTGAACTATTACTCAAATGAATATTTTATAGTATAAAATTACTTTACTACGTAATTATGCTTCATTTTTAAACTTACTAATTGCCCCAAATTTAATTGAATTTATAATGAAAACAACATTTGATACTTCAGAAAAACACGTCTTTTTTATATTTAGGTGGTTAAATGCCTATATTTTTGTGTAAATGTAAGAAAAGAGTCTTAACGTCGGCAACATTTAAAAGTTCAAATGTTGAAGATGTACATACATTTTACAAACGAATTATGAAATAAAAAAAGGAGGATGTGAATCCGTACAAGCCCTACGAGTTCATTCCATAATATCTGAAGTTATTTTAGAATTGTTATATTGGATAGACAATTTTTTGGTATTGTTTTACATATTTTACGTTAGATTGTTAGAGTAAATAACTAAATAAATAATTGTGCAAAAATATCAAGAAACTTGTGAAGGCAAGAATAGGATAGTAAACAAGTAGGAGAGTGAATTCACTGTTGGAAAGAAGGTAAAGTTAAGAATTCACGTAAAGTAGGAAAGGAATGGAAAAAAGGTTTGAATAAGTTTTACGCAGAAAAAAATATGTAGTAAAGAATGTCTCTGTAGTATGGGAAAGTCAAAATTAAAAATACGCGAATAAACAATGCAACTCTGAAAAGGGGATATTATTTACATTAAACTGAACTGAATACCCAGTAAAATAAAGAAGTTTTTTAAGAAGATTATCAAACGCTGTTAGTCAGTGCTATTAATGGCACTTAATAAATTTGCCCGAAGTCAATGTGATTTAGTAAGAACTAGATCATAATTCCACTTCACACTACACCAAATAAGGAGAAATGATATTAACACACACGTCCTTTAGAAGGTCTTCCGCCACTAAAACTGATTTGGTTGGACCTAACGCCTGAGGATTCTCCCGGAGGGCGATCGCCTCACTAATTCGCCAGCCTTTATCGCCGGGTGATCCCCTGTGGAGTACCTGCAGCCGCCCTCGGCCAGCAACACCGTCACGTGCGGCGGGTTGCCTACGTGCAAGGCGCTCTGCGTGGCCTGTACAGTGTCGCCTGGCGTAGACTGCGTGCAGCTGCAAAAGGGTGAATGGCCTACCTATCCCAACACCCACATCCTCTCCCTCCCTCCGCCCAGCCACTTGCATGCGGCCTTCTACCTGTTGGCCATTATCGTCCTCGTAGTCGTTATCGCCGCCATTACGCTTATTTTATCAATTACGCTCTTAACAGCTGGGTAATTCTCTTATGATTACCGCTGCGCCGTCCGGCCCGTGAGCGCGCGCACAGCTCTGCCGCAGCCGCCGCCTGCGCAGCGCAGTTACTGGCTCGACGGCGGAGGCTCTATTGGCCCATTTCTCCTGAAACGTATCTTAATGGAGCCTCGCCAGCTTCGTCCTGCGGTCGCATCGCTTTGAATTATCGATAAACACCTCAGTAGGACCAATATGGCGAATGTAGCAACTTGTGGTTAATTAGCTTGTATTCACCAGTTATTATTTGGATAGTATATTTGATATAAACAACCTAGAAAAATATTGAAAGAGATACGATTTGAATAAGTTAAAGATTTTCTCTGTTGAATTTTCTTTGCTTAGTGGTGCTACTTTTTCTCAAAATTGTAATTCATCGAAAATGTTTATATGTTGTGTCACCACATGAATAATTTCGTTTACCTTGACGTAATTAGTCATATCATTGGAAACAGACTCATCAAATTTACTACAAGTAAGTTTTTGATATTAAAATGTGAAAAATGAAGGGGAATATATATTTTCCCCTTTTGCATTTGATTATTGTAAGCAATTATTTAAAATGCCATCACCTGCTCATCATGTAAATTAAATCATATATGATAATGAAGCACAACTAGTTATCGCATTGTCATTGTCATAGAAATACAGACTATTTTATATAACTAATGGATGTAGTTTCCTGATACTCCATCAATATTGACTTATATTGTTAGATATATAAATAATTTGTAAATATATATTTCATCATTTTAATTAATATTTTCTTAATTTTTATTATTGTTTAAACTGTCAACGAAATTACGCGATATGAAATATAAATGAATTAACTAACCAGATTTAGTTTATTGCACAGAACGAGTTGCGTGAACAGACATAAGTACCGTGATTCCCAAATTAAAAAAATCTAAATAACTTTGCTGGAAACTGAACAAGTAGCATACATTTATTCAGAAAATATTTTTAATTATACATTTTCTCTTTTTATTCATAGTGATGTACATTAACGAAATAAATTACGAATATTGAATTGCATTTAAGTTCAAAGGCGTTTTGTAAGAATTTTTGAAGATAGGATACAAAATGTACATGAATGAAAGAAATCAATTTTATGAAGAAGAACCGTAATGAATTCATGAGGAGGCTGCACTGATAAACTACAACGGATATTTCTCGGCATAATGTCGCCCATAAATTCCGTGAGGCACGACGGAACCTTCCGCCCGGAGAACGAGTGGTGCGTTGTCTCTTCGTGACGTCACGAAACGGTGTCGTCCAAGGGAGCGGGAGGGAGACGTTGGGGGTGACGCGCGGTCTTAAAGCACCCGAAGCATCACAGAACTCCCGCGACGCATCGCAACCCGTCGCGGCGCTTTTTCCTCCGCTTGATTTAGCTGGCGACGCTGGGCGTAACCTTGTTATCACTTAAGGAGTGGCGCTTGTATCTCTTCGAGGGAGTGTCCACCGCGCCAGCCCCAACCCCTCCGATCCCCCCTTTCCGCCGCGGAGATACATGTCTTTAATCTTCATTTGCTTCTTCTTTGATGCCCGGACGAGGTAAGGCGATTAAACTTAATTTCGTACAAGCTGTGTACCCGCCAGTTTTTGGGTACTTTTTATTACGGACAGTTTTCTCCTGATTGAAATTCTCTTTCTCCTTTCTTCCGACCAAGTTCTGTCGACGTCGGAGGCGGATCGTCGCTGCCTGTTCTGTCGCCGCCTCCGCTCTTCCGACCTCCGCTCCCGCCTACGCCCGGCCCCGCCCCCGCGCGATCGAGAGCGGGAAGATGGCGGCGGGGCGCAGGATGGCAGGACGAGGGTGTGGGCGGAGGAGGGGGGGGCGGCGACGTAGGCGGCGAAAAAGGCGGGCCAACGCCGCCCGGCGCCGCGCCGCGCCGCGCCGCTCTGCTCCGCGCCGGTGTGGAGCGGGGAGGAGATTCGCAAGAAGACGTCTTTAGGGCGAGATGCCACCCCTTTCCTCCTCTTTGGAACAGTCAATTCTTCTTTTGCCACTGCTGTGTCTTTAGTTTAATCTTGTGGAATTCCTCTTCGTGCCTTCCCTCCGCCGCCGCGCCCCGCTCCGCCCCTCCCGCACCCCGCTTGTCGCCCGCCAAGGCATCGCCCAACCCCGCCCCCGCCGCCCCCGGCAGCCCACATTTCTTGGCACCTAACCAGAGCCTTCCACGAGCAATAATAAAACATTGTTTTGTGGCCATAAATATAGCAAAAAAAGAAGAAAACGCGCATAGGAAACCGATATTGAGGACGGGACGAAAGTAAGGGTTACAGGAAACAGAAATTAAAATGAGCGAGACCGAGCGAACGTCCGTGTGTGCCCGTTTTTGCGCCGAAATCAAATTTAAACTTCGATACATTTGTATTACCGTAGTCTCCTCGTGTTTCCTAATGTCCTCCAAAGCTTTCCGGCCGCCGCCAACGCGCGGGGGGGGGGGGGAGCGCCGGGGCGTTTTCCTGAGCGCCGCGCGCAGATTTCTTTTCTTGCGCGTCGACCGACCGGCCACTCCTTTTCTCTACGCGCCGCGTCATATGTTTTCATTTGTCGCGCTCGCCGCCGCCGTTGTGGCTGCGGTTCTCCTCGGTCTGCCGACGTTCTGCCGCTCGCGTCACGGAGGACCCACCGACCGGCTAAGACGTATTAATGCCAACACAACAGTCAGGTTTCCGGAATGTGGGGGGAGCGGGTGGGAAAAAATGTTGTTTTGTCTTTTGGACCGCTGGGCACGGAGTTTGTTCTGAAGGATCTGTACGGTCGTCGGGCTTTTGATCCGTGTCTAAGGAGATCTTTGGTACACTTCTGTGATTTTGTGTTTGTAGCTAACTTACGATTATGCTAAATAAAGTATGAATATCTGTTTTGAATGATGCAAACCAATCCTATTATTTATGTTACCAATATGGCTTGTGTAAAATGACATGAGATGTCCGCGGCAACCAATAAGAACCAAAATAAAGGGAAAAATATATTCGTGTTTTAGAAGATTTGTTTAAACATTTTAACGCAAAAGTATTAACAAAATATTTAATGCCTATGTCAATAAAGTACATAATGCCATCCAATCTTTTTTAACTAAGGAGTGTTGAGGCGCGTAAAATTAACTGTATGCTCTCCAATACATTTAGAAGAAATTACACAAATAATAAATTACAATGTGCCTAGATATAAATTTGTCCAAAAAATAATTTACACTTGAAATCATTTACACAAAGGAAAATGGTGAAACACAATTCTAATATTTTTAAAATATTGTTATTAATTTCTATGTCATCAAAAGAAATGAACAAATTTCGTAATCATTTTTATTTTTATATTAAGAATTTTTTGACTAACGTCTTTATCTATTAAGGGACACTGCAATACCCAGGACCAGAATTCCGAACCGTGCAATCAGATTCCGTTCATCTACTTCCTTGCGCGGGTTGACCAATCTAGGAACGAAGTGCTGTCATCCGAAATTGTCGGCGCACCTGCCTGGAACCGGGAGAGGTGGCTCAGGACATCGTCTGATGTTACTGCAGTGCCTCTGAACGAAAGGTCCGCGGTACAAGCCTCTACGGTGGCAGGAGTTTCGATACTGGCTGATTAGCTAGGTCGAATTCAGTCGCTGGAGGATAATTCTAGCGACCGACTGCTCTGCTAGGCAGTGTGCCGTTGTTTCTCAGAACAACAGGCGAACGCGGGAGCAGTACTCTAATAAACAGACCAAGGACCGCGCGCGATCTTTCCTTCTTCTTCCTTGTTCTATCCTCACCCCTTACTTACACACACTAACACTAACAGGCATTACACTACCACGCAAGTCGGGAGACCGGTCGTGAGCTTAGAGATTGTCTCGACTGGGGCGGTGTCCCGCTGGCGGGAGATACCTGGCTGGAGAAAACCCCGCTAGCCGACTGTAGGTCGGTGCCGGATCTCGCCATCCGGCGGAAGAAGAACACCGTCACCGCTCTAGGGAAACATGCAATACTCTTATGGGATCAATGACCTTAGCAATTGATGCGCCCGAAATCACTAAAAATCAATCAATTACATGCCGGGACGGCCTTATATTATACAGACGAAATTGTAAGCTCCAGAAGCCAGAGTCGTAGCCTCGCTCTGGATTACGACGAAAATTGAACGTGAAAAGTAATATGGATTTCGTTGATAAAATCTACAATATGATGGAAAACCTGAGAGCGAACATTGGAACTCAAACAGCAAAGCCATCTCACAACTCCAGCTTCCGAAGCATACTTTACTTGCTCCAAGCGAGACAAACGAAGTTATTGTCATTTATTTGAGACATTTTACCTTGTCACTGCAGCAAATTCAGAAATGTTAATTATTATTTTTGGAACAACACTTTACCTAATTCTAAGAACTATTCAACTTGATCGTTCGTGTAAATTTTTTAAATTTAGGTTAATGAAGGTTTGCCACGAACACGGTAACCACACTATGGTGTTTGTAAGACTTTTGCAATGTAATTCGAGCACAGCACGTCTAAACGTATGTATTTATCAAATTCAGACTTCTAGGAAGTAGTGAAGCAGTGGCATGACGAAGTTGAAACAAACGTTGTACGATTGCATTATTTAAATCTTACGATATATTTACAGTTTCTTATTGACTTAAAATGGCAGTATTTAAATGGTTGATTTCTCTAAATTTTTGCAAAACTACAACACTGATAAGAATGCTGTAATTTGTCCGAGAATAAACAGAATGTCTTGTGATTGTTACACACACGTGCATTAAGGGATTCTAAAACTGCACGGAGTGGTAGCTTTGAAGGAAGCTTGGTCGGAAAATACGGGTGCGAAACTTCGGCCGTCGGCCACCTGCCCGCCAATTATCCCGTACTCTCGATGCACAGCCACATAACTCTTATGTCATATATCAATAAAATAAGGAGAATTAATTTTCATTGAAAACAGACATTCTTGGAGTTACATGAAAGACTAGTGGTGGAGCATCTGAATCATTTACACAGATTTACACCATGGCGATACATTTACGCATATGCTTAACGTTCTTTCTGGAATCAAAAAATTCAAATAGTGAAAAATATTCAAATTCAAAGAGTAGATAACTAAATTGGTTACATATTTATTTTGAAAATGTCTACAATTATTATATGTGGGCTAATTCATAGCCCATGAAGGATACGTTGTGAAGAGACAAGACAAGAATATTATAATTGCCTTGCTGACCGGAATTGTGTTGACGTTTGGATAAAAGAATAGAAAAGAAAGGCAGTGGAACGACAGAAGTCCAGAAGTCACGGGTTTAATCAAATTTGACGACGTGGGATTAAGCTAATTGAAGACATTTAAGAAAATGGAAGGCATTGAGAAGAAGAAACAGGACAAAGCATTACTCAAATCGAATTGCCTCCTTTCTCAAGACGCTACAAAGTCCGGTTTTACTCTACCTTCTTCCTTTTCTTGGAGGCCTGCTTCTTGCGGGTTGACCTAGATACTTAAAATCTTCTTTCTTTCACATTGCAAACTAGATGGCCTCTACTTTCTAAAATGAAAAAGCATGCGTTGTAAAGATAAGTGTATTATCACGAGTATTTACTACTTCAGTTATCCATTTATTCAAATCGATGTTCTTTAATTGAGAAGTACATTGATATATGGAAATATAGTCCAAACATTTTTGAGGACCAACACTTCAAGATTAATTTCTAATTTTGAATGCACTGTAATTTTTTCCGTGATGAAATAATTAAGTTGGCATACTAAGTTAATATTGTAATAAATTGACATCATATACCCTTATAATGTCGGTATATACAAATAAGACCACAATTTTAGAGTGCATTATTCCGTCATTTTTAGAATGTTTTGTCGGGAAACAGGGTTTTGATAAAAAAGGTTTCTTGATTTCTTTCAGTGTTTCTAAATTTTCGTTGTCCTGGTGCTCATATTTAAATTAAATTTCCTAGTCCCGTCTTTTCCAATTGATCACTGAACCGCCAACAAAAAAACACCACCCTCTTGGAACATTCGCGTTAATTAAAGTTCTGATCAGCCCTCAATTATTTTTTAAATTGTTCGTTTAAAGAGCAAAACAAAACATAGGATATGGAAAAATTAGTTTCGTTATTTTTCATTTCGGTTTGCTCTTGTTAATTAAGGACGAGTGATCGGTTGCGCCTAGGGCACCTGCCACACCGCCCGCCAATCCATTCTCTCTCTCTCTCTCTCTCTCTCTCTCTCTCTCTCTCCCCACGTTTTCTCTTCCTTTTCTCTCATCATCTTTTCTTGTTGTTTGATTTTACTCACAGATATATCCTCTGTTTACTCCCTTGTTATCTCTCTTCATTGCCCTTCATATTCCTTCTTTATCACCCATCTTCTTTGCTGCTTTAAAAACTTCGTTTCATGTTTTAAAATATTTTCCCCTTTTTAGTATTTCCCCTTCCTCTTTATCATTGATTATACCTTCTTTCCCTATTTTTAACATTACCTTGTTTATTTTCTGTCTGTCTGTCTGTCTGTCTGTCTCTCTCACACATACACACACTCACACACCCACTCTCACATTCTTTTCCTTTCGAGTCTTATTTTCCTCTTTTTAGCGTTCTTTATCTGTTTTTAAACTTCCTTTTTCTTCTATTGACAATATTTCCCTATTCTTTGCATTTATTTTCCCTTTATTGGCTTTCTCCCTCGTACTCCCTTGTTACTCTCCCATTCATTATTTCGTTTATCCTTCCTGAAAAACTTAACAACTTTGAAAATTTGGTGATTATTCATAATTTGCCTATTCAACATTTGTGATCACGTATGTTTGCCAACATTCGGCCCCCATTCTCATATTTGACCCCTCCCATACTTCGTATCAAAGCCCGCCTTTTCGTCGAGACTGGCGTCTGTCTGCACGGTCCTTTCTGAACGCTTCCCCTTTGCCGTGGCTTCCCAGCTGACGTCACGGCCTACTCTCCTCTCCCCCGCATCCACTCCACCCAAAGGTTGCTGGTCGCCATGTTATGGAATTGTGTTGCATCATGCATAATGTATCATTTCCTCGGAAACGAATATAGTGCATTGTGTATTTTGATTTCACAGAGCTTACAAAGAAAAAATGTATTTTTATCACTCGCGTAGGTGCGTAGCATAAACAAAAATATTTTATCGGCTCGGGTGTGCGATTGTCATTAAAATGCAAAAGGTATTATCGGTTATTTCGAGTAGTGCTCTCGGATAAAAACAGGCCTTGTGGAAACGCGCTAGAACATGAAAAATGGATGCCAAACAAATGGCGATAGAATTGCCAAACAAGTGTCATCCAATCTTCCGAACTTCCCAGATCTTTTAAGGACAGTCAAATCGCGCGGGGGTGCAGCATAATATGATTACTTTCATAAAGTATTACTGAAGTGTCAAATCAAGAGTTATTTCCAATAACTCTTAACTAAAATGATCTTCGTAATATGTAAATAGACTTACATTGTCTGTATAGATCATCAAGTTAGGGAATCTAACTTGAAATGGGGCCCGAAAAAACGTAATTCATTAGACAACCGTCTATTAAAAGATAATAAACATTTGAAAGAGATAAATTGGACGTAAATATAATAACGGTAGAAACACTAATCATCTGGTAAGTTTAAATCACTGCAAGAATAGCAACGTAAGCTATTTGTAAAATTCCGAATTATATTTGCCGATTGCTGTCTCCATCACAAGAACCACATTTCGATTGTGCAGGACACGATTTAAGTGAAATAGGAATAGGTGTCATTTTTACATTACGTACCAAATGAAGGTTGGTCCCACTGATAACTTGACAGTATTTGTTTGGTTTCTTGGTTTAATGAACTGCATTGGGCAAATTTAATGGAAATTGTATGCAAAAGTATTGCAAATTAATTTACTAAGCTGCATTTTGCAAAGTAATTTAAAGAAAAATTCATTATTTTCAATAAATTCAGAAAATCATGAACTAACCTCTTCAATGGAAACGTCTTGTAATAAACGTACTAAACGCTTAAAGTGATTAACCGACATATCTACAAAACACTAGAAATTAAACTTTTATGAAAAATTAGTTAGAAAAAAATTTGAATCATACAACAATCAATTGAAGAATTCGTGTGACTTCTTACGTAAATGAATCTCGACAATCTCGCGATAAAGTACCAATATTATGTCCTGTTGAAAACAAATGTTTTCTGAAAAAGCGTCATCAAATATTCCATAAATATAAGGGAGATATTGAGTGGTATATGGGCTGTGTGTACTAGAGCAAAATAATGGGAGAGGTAGAGAGACAACAAGAAGGTACAACAGAAAAACAAAATAGTAATACAAAATGTGTCAAAAATAATATTATTTTATGAACATCATGATCAGTTATAGGTAATGCCAATTTTGGGCCATCGCCATTGGAACCTATAAACCACGACAACAAATAAATTACTGATTTTATTTGAATCGCAATTATGATTTACTAAAATTTCAAATTATATTTCTGAAACTTATTGTACATCACAAATATCTTAAAGTGGTATTCTTGATTGAAGATTCAGACATGCAAGGATACATTAGAGATATGAAATAAGAATGAGATAAAAAGAGGAATGTTGAAAAACAAAATTGAATGAGTATATAAAACGCATTTGAGAGAGAACAGCAGTAAGAAAACTACCAGGGTGAGGGAATTCTGCTAATCGAGGAGACACGCCGCTGACGAATTACAAAGGCAGAGCGAGAAGGGCGCGGAGGAATCCGTGGCGCAGCCAGACGCCGCGCGCCCGGCGACTGTTATTGTTGTTTGCTTTCGCGTCGCTAGGGCGGGCGCGCTTCGCCAGCGCAGAACGAAGCTTATAGCGCTGGGGTGAGGGAGCACTCTCACTCTCGCTCCCGCTCCCGCTCCCGCTCCCGCTCCCGCTCTCGCTCCCGCTCTCGCTCTCCCTCTGGCTCTCGCCTCTTCATCCACTTCCGCCACACACCTGATCGTCGCTCTCGGCCCTTCTGCCCTTTCCACCTTAGTCTCCTCCCTCGCTCTCTAACCCTTCTACCATCTTAACCTCCGCTCTCGCTCTCACCCCTTCTCCCATTTACGACCTCGCCCCGATCCTTGCTCTCGGCTCTTCTCCTACTTCTAAGTTAGACCCCCCCCCAATCTCAGCCCTTTTCCTGCATCCGTTCTGGTCTCTGCTCTCATCACCTCTCCTGCTTCTATCCCCGCCCCTTCTTCCGTTCTCATTCTGACCCGCCCCTGGTCCTGAGCCCGTTCACGCCACCACTCTCACCTTTGTTCTGTCCTCGCCACTGCCCCTGCCGTTGACCATTCCCCACCCATTTCGTAGCCATTGCTCTCACCCTCTGCATCTTTCCCCGTCACGAACCCTCCTCTGTCACCATCCCACGCCCGCCTCCCTCCCTTCCCCGAAGGCCGCCCCCATTGCAGGAGCGTGGGCCGAGGGGCAGCGGCAGGCCCGTTAGCTGAGGGCGGGGGCAAGCGCCGGGTCGAAGGAAGGGGCAGCGGCGGTGGGTGGCGGCGGCGGGGGTGACGGCGCTCTGCGAGCCGTGTTCCAGCGATGTATTTTGTCGCTAATTGTAAGGGTGAACACAAGCTCGGCGGCGCAGCGCCGGCAGCGGGCTAATTAAAGGAGTATCGCGAGAACAAGCGCCGGCGACAATCGATAGGCGCCTTTTCCTCGCTCGTCGCCTACGGGGTGCCTCGTTAGCCCGGGTCTTGGAGGCTTCTGGCCCGCCCCCCCCCCTCTCTCTGACTCATGCCGTACAGCGTGGGCTCACTCAGCTCTTATGTGTCATTGTACCCAGATGTTTTTTATTTGGCTTTTAGAACACCTAAATGGACAAATAGTATTTGTTATATTTTTTCATATGTGAGATTAAGGGGACTGATTTTAGACTTACAATTTTTTGTTTTGAGTCCTTGATTCCTCGAGGAGTAAGTTACGATCACAAAATTCTCGTAATCGAACTGCAATTAGATTGGAGGTTTGGGACAGAAACCACAAAAGCCTCACACTATCCACACGAAGTCTCATGCTATTTGTTAAATATAAAATCTAAATTTTGGCCAAAGTATAGCTTTCTTTTTCTACCGACTCATGTACTTCATGTATATGAACTTTTAACCAAGTATTGAACAAACACATTGACCAAAATCGAGATATTAACATTTACTATTACGGGAGATTTCGTGTGGTTGAAGGGTCTTGTCTTGTTCGTATCTCAAGTCTTACTATTAATGAAAGAATTCTTGAGTTTTGTAGAATGGAGAGGCCTTTATACAACAAATTACACTGAAAACTTGCACTGTTTCATTTCTGCCGCACTAGCCAAAGCACTGAACAGAGAAAACTTCAGCGTAAGTATTCTCAAAATATTCCTATCAAAATGACGTATACAAAGTATGATTATGAGTAAATGGTAAGGATGATGTAATGATTTACAAGGATAATGCTCATGATTTGAGAAGTTATGATGATGAATGTTATGATTTAGTTGTATTGAAAAGCAAGACTAAAGGAAAAGTTAGTACATTTTACTTTTTGTTCGCTAATATAAGTATTCATCAGGTTTTCTGACACGAACCATCGTGATAATATTTTGGATCTGAAATTTTGGTGTTGAAGGTAAAAATGAGGAAATATTTTTCGTATTAATAATATCTTATATACTTAAGGTAATATTACCTTTAGAAATTTCACAATTGCCTCCTAAAAGTAGTATCAGACACTTTTAGATTAAGTATATCTTGTTTTTTATTCAAACTTCAAATTTTGATTTGAAAATGTATCAGTGCTCGTTGCATTGTTTTTTGAGTTTTATTCTTAATATATTGAAGATTAATGATTAACCGCGCAGTTAAAACGGTGTTACATATTTTCACATGTCAAAATTAGTGTTGAAGAATATTGGCATGAATGGACAAATCCGTCAAAAATATATAATACATAATTAAAGACCCTTTGTAAAATTACATGCTATTAATTATAGTTGCTATGTGCGAATGTTGTTGAAATATATCACATGGATGTTAATGATATAGTTGCTTAAAAATTCTCTGTAGCAGAAAATTTCATTTATAATTTAAATTATTCTATTCTGCAATTATTTGTGTACATTTATGATAATCATTTAATAAACAATAAATGAATAAAATTTCAAAATAAAAAAATAAAAAATCTCTTTCTTAAACGATTTCACATACTTAAGGTTCGAAAGATCGTTCAAGTTATGTTCATTTTTATAGTATAGGCAAATGCAATTTAAGATAAAGTAATAATATTTTTCATTTTAATTTTTGTTTTAAATAAGTCACTTGTCATTTACCATACTTTCATTGAGAGTAAGAGTGTATATTTCAGTTCGTTGTTGTTATTGAAGTAAATTAGTAAATTGATCCATAGACTTTTAATGAAATGAAATTATGTGGTCCGACTTTTGTTACAAGCAGTTCAATTTTCAATGCAATGTATGTAGTTCATGATATTCAAGCAATTAAAACAAACTGCGAGGCCAATTCTTCCTACGCAGCTTTCGAGAATATGTTATAATATCATGTGTTTTGTTAGAAGTGCTGAACGTGTTACCCTTTCACAGTATAAACACAATATAATGAAAACGTCAAAACATAAGAACGGTTGAGATTAATATCGCTAGGGAAAGCACACCGTAAGTAATCAACTGTCAATCATTTTCTGTAATCAGTGCTGTGTGATTGACGAACCGTGTAGTAATTGTCATCGTAGTGTATTCATGTCTGGTGAGAGCAAGATTGACCGCTAAATTTATTACAGAATGAAACACAATTTGATAAAAAAGTGTTATATTGGCAAACCAGAGAACGTTTTGAATTATTTTTTAAAGAAATGTTCAGTTACTAACATTGCTTTTAAATGACTATAATCTGAGGTAACTGTTGAATAACTACTGTTGTATCTTTAACAAATGGTTTACGCATTTCACAAACTCTGTTGCTATGCAGCCATAGACACTTTGGAGTACGTAATGCTATGGGCTCTCAATACGTCGGATATACAGACTGAGTTTAGCTCCGAGCTAGAACTTGCTGCTCTGACCGGTAGTTATACGTTCTCCGATCAATACATATCAGGCGAATGCCGGAGCAGTACCCCAACAAATGGGTCACGAGCCGCGAGCGATCTTTCCTTCCTCCTTCTTGTCCTACTATCCCTCTCCCCCCACACGTTTTCCCCTTTAGCCCCTTATTGATAGAAAGCTGAATTTTGAAATTTCAGAGGAAATCTTCTTTCCAAAATACAGCTTAAGTGTCATGTCGCACTAAGAAGTCCGTCTTCATAAGTGCAATCTATATTACGCTGTTGCCTATCTATGATCTGTATCTTTACTCGACTGGACGAGAAAAACAAAGACATTCAGACGTCTATTTTCAACCATAGTAATGAATTTTTTCAATAATTACGTTTACGCAATTTGTCTCAATATTCATTCTTACTTCAACAACTCAAAAATTTGGGCATTTGTAAAACTCTTGTGAGTCCAATAATAATGATATAATCCGACGTTGATCGATTTAAGGGAAAATTATAATCTTTCGAAACAGGATATGGATTGTTTGACGTCAGAGAGTAATTTTGAATGATAATGATTACTTGCCACTAAATAAAAGTTAATTTTCAGAAATAAAGGTGACTGAGAATGATATAACATATGTTCATTGTTAAGGAAATAAAATCAAAATATTACTTAAAAGGAAAAATTTTGATTTTATTGAAGGACGTTAGGACGATATTATTTTCTGTGCCGTCTAGTTTCTCGTGAGGGTGCTACTTTCTGTGACATCCTGTAAACGGCAAGGAGCTCCGAGAAGACATTGAGGGACTCCTCTAGCTGAAGTAATGAGAAGAAAGTCGTGAAGACATGGAAAGTGGAATGCCAAATTACTCTAATTATCGGATGCACAATTAACGTTGTATTTTCGGAGTAAAAGGAAAGGGAGGGGCTGAGAAACAGAGTGAGTGAGAAATGCCAGTAAGACAAGAGAAGTGCGAACACAACTAGAGGAAGTGAGAAGGAAGATCGAGGTTGCAAACTTGCTGCAACATGAGATTGGCCTCAGTTCTACAGAATGCATGCCGGCCTTACACTTTCTTGACGTGCAATTCCGTTCTTGGATGAATTGTTTGTGCCTTCTAGTTGAGCGTCATCTTATTAAAAAGAAAGAATTGGTAATAGCATGAATTTCATGTAGAATATATTTAAAATTTGAGATTTTGCTACAGAACTGAAATTAAAATAATTTATTTCAAATGATTTTTGAATTGTTTAAAAAATAAACTGCCCTGACCGGAAATTCTTTGAGAAGCTTAAAGATAATTTGTATAAAAAATCTGCTTTATAGCTTTTGTGTCAGATACGCTGACATTTAACGTAAGAATGTTTATTATTATATATCTGTAAAGCAACTAGCTCTCAATGGTGACAAACTGGTGAAAAACAATTGTAAAAATATTATTACATTTTTTCGATATTACCAAAAGTTTTACAAGATACATTTTCTCAGATCTAATTTTGTAATAAAATATTTAAAAAGTATATTCATTTGGTATATGCTATTGGATTGAATTTTGATGTGCAGAAACACTTTTTAATACCAAAACAATTTTTACTGATTTTACACATTCTATTTGGAATTGCTGGGGCAAGTGAAAACATTGAATTTCTATACACATAATTTATCTACTCTATTACTATAAACAAGCAACACTCTAATAAAAAACTTTTCGTGACCAAACCCTCTGTGATAATACGAAGAGAATGATAAGAAATAATCATGATCGGCAATATCGTAATTCAAAGATACAAAACTACAAAGATGTGTTATACCCTTACCGTATTTAAAGAAAATTTGGAAAAAAACACACAATAAATTTCTATTTGCTTCATTATTTAAACTTGCTCAACATAGTGCCTGTTAAACTTGTTAAACATAGATCTGTTGTATGTTGATGGAGTATTCATAAAAGCGTTTATCACTCTATTGGAAAAATTCTCCGAAATACAATGATGATTTTCTTATGCATTGAAAATGGTCTTAACTGTGAAAATATTAATAATACATTTTAATAACTATACTTGTATCGTGCTTAAATTAAATACTCCTAAATTTTAAAAAAATGTTTCAAATTACTCTTGCGAGAGAATAAGAATGCAATGTATTACAGCTAAATATTCTCTCCCCTTGCATACCGTTTCATCGAGAGTGAATCGAAAATCCTTGAGGCGTGAGCGTTTGAAACACACCGAAAGGCACCCGAGTAAGACTCACACGACTCACCTCACCTGGGGCTGCGAATGATGTATGTGGAGGGGAAAGGGCCCGTTATCACGCGGCGACCGCCCAAGAGCCCTCCGCGGGGGCGAGGACGAGCGAGGAGGAGCACGGTGGCAAGGCGGCAGCACGGGAAGGGGTAGAGATGGGGAGGGGGGTTCCAAAGCTTCTAGCTACCGGGTTGGAAAGGGAAAAGAAGGAAAGATGGGGTGAGGAGAAATTAACGCCAAAGGTAGTGAATAGGTTGGAATGAGGAATATGCAGGGTGCGGTGTGGTGGATTGGGCGGGAAGGGAAGGGGAAAGGAGAGATGGAAGAGGGTAGGGGCCGTGTGCGGTAAGAGGAGGAAGGAAGTGGGTGAGATGGGGAGGGTGAGGATGGAATGGTTTCGGAAGCGAAGGATGATTTGGAACGGACGTGAGTGGGAGGGGATCTGAAATGGGCGGGAAGGGGAAGGATGGAGTGGGCGGCGAGTGAAGAGAGAATGAGGGGAGGGCGGGGGCGGAAGGGAGGCTAGAATGAACGGAGAGAGAAGGGGTGAAAGGGAACGTGGAAGAGAAGGTCAAGAACAGGGGCGGGGAGTCTAGCCCTCGAGGCTCCTCTTGGCTGGCGGGGGCATGTAAGAGAGAGAGAGAGAGGGGGGCGGGCGGGAAGGGACAGGGCGAGGTGGGGTGTGCAGTCACCACCCCGCCCTGATTTCCCCGAGGCCCTGGAGCGTCATTACACAGCCTACCTGCCTGCCTGGGGCGGTGGCCTGGAAAACGGCGCCTGGGCGCCTGCCGCACCCTACCATCCACCCTCTTATGCTCCCCCCGAAATATCTCCGCTGCGACTGGGATTTTGGTCGAAGGCAGCCGGCGAAAGAAAGATCACGTGAAGACGCGCCGCTTTCCGGACGGGCACATCAGCGCCGCGCCGGCGGAATCAGAAAGTAAATTGATGCTTTGAATTCCTTCGTGAAATATTCATGCTGTTTGCAGGGCCATGGATTTGTGTTCATTGAAATGACTGGCGATTGTTGCGAACGCAGAAAAAATAAATTAAAACGTTTGTATATTATGAATAGTTTTAAAGTGCTACGTTTTGTGTACAGTGCATGAGAATTTTTGTACGTGAAAAGTTTTGTGAAGAAATAGAAAATTATTCAACAAAACTTCAGGGAAGAAAATATTGAATTCCTTATCAGTAAAAAAATTAAGGTGTGCTAAATACTATCAATGTTCTCTTTCTAAGTAGTTTTAATGTGATACGACACGCATTCAGAGAAGGGGTATTCATTGCAGTTTTCCCTTTAGTGCAAATACGTGGCGACGTTTAACTAATTCAAAGATGACGTTACTTCTGTAAAGTATCGTTTGTATCAAAACATGTTCGACAGAAATGCTTCAGCAATCTTCAAAAACAAAAATTTAATGACAACAATGTATTGAAGTAAATACCCTTAAATATTTCTAAGTAAAATGTAGTTCCTATATCTGTGTGCTACAATGGATAATTATGTGAATAATTTTCAAAACTTTTTCTATTAGGTATTGTTAAATAAGTAGGTCATTAAATATTTGAGAATATCAGAGAGAGAAAGGGAGAAGGGGAGAAAGACAGGAAGAGAGAGGAAGAAAAAAGGGAGAGGCGGAGAGGGAGTGGTGGAGGAGCAGAGAGGGAGAGGCGGAGGGAGAGGGAGACAAATGCAAAACGCTGCATTTCTAAACTATTGCATTTATTAAGTTGCATTTTCATTATCATTTTGTCAACATTACAGTTGAAACAAAAAGTTTTCGAGCGTAAACATTACACATACTTGATGAATATCATATTTAAAATTAGCCAAGCTTTAGCAACTTAATGTTTCGTTATTAAAATCCCCAAGGATTTGCTTTATTCTTCAAAGGTAAAAAATCTATTATTATAAAATATACGCTACGACACATATATCGGATGAGATACTTCGGTACTTTCAAATCCTATTTCATAAAACGTGCCGCCTAATAAGCATGGAAATTTTCTTTTTGATTCTAACCAAAACATCTCCTCCAGTACCGAAACCTAGCAATTTTGAAGCACTATCTTTACTAATCCTTCAGGTTTCCGATAGATTAATACAAGTATTGCGTCACGTGGTCTTCCCCTCCTCCTACTGTCTCCTGCAAACCTGCTTTCGGATCTGCTGCCGGGAAGAGGCGCTTCTGGCATAGAGCCGGCTGTAGTAGGCGGTCTCGCTTTGGATAACCACTTAAGGGAGATAGCGCCATTGTGGCAAGGCGGCAGCCGACGCGGCGATCTCTGACGGCAGAAACCCTCGTCCCGCATCCAACATCCACGCGCCGGGCGAGTGGGAGGGGGAGAGGCGTCGCGACGGAGAGAAAACAATGGGCCGGGGCTCGGCGGGCACTTGGCGAAGTTTTGCAATATCGCCGCTTCAGACGCCGCGCCTCCGCCGCCGCCGCCGCCATCGCTCATTAACGAATCGACTTTAATCCCCGAACAAGAGCTCTGCGCATGCGCGCACGCCTCCGCTGTAATACCGAAATAATCGCCAGGGGGATCAACTGCAAAGAGCTCCTTAGCGGCGCCCACAGACGGCCGCTGGCCCTCCGCAAGCCCAACTTGGCCGTTAGCGCGGAAGCCTCTCGTTGGGAGCCACGCCCCCTTCAGCTCGAAGTGGAGATGCGGTGGCGATGTCAGTGTTTCGATGTGCTTGTAATTTTCAATACTTTTACCTCAATTATTAAAACCTACCCGGCCGAGCCAAAACCTGAGTTGTAGATTTCTTTTAAAACCGTCTCAGTTTCTGTAACTGTGTGACGAAGAAAAGCTTGCAGACGGAATTTACTAGTAATGGTGAAAGAAAAACATCATGTTCGCCACATTTTACCCTCAAGCGTAGGAATTAAAAAGGCCCAGGCATGGGGAACAACGTTAGTTAGCCGACAAAGGCGGGCAGTCGACCCAATATGCCAAATACAGACATTATTGAAACTGTGCCTTTTAATATCGATGATTTAGGCTCGACGTTTTTACATTGTCAATATTTTAATACCGACTTAGGTTACTCAGCTCATCAACTGATGTCACTGTCGTCCCAACGCCCGGGAAGTTCTTGTGTTGAGTATCGAAAATTGCAGATTTTCAGACCTAGCTAAATAGGTACGTCGAGTTCAGCCACTTCTGGAGGGGAATTATAGTGAACGGCTGATCTGATCGGTAGTCCTAACAAACCGGTCAACGCCCACACGCAATTTTTCCTTCCCCTCCCTGTCGTCACTCCTTACTTACGTGCATCACACTATCACCACACATGTCACGAGACCAGTCGGGAACTTTAAGAAATCGGATGCAGGGTGTGTCCTACGAGTATTGGAGAGAAAATGAAGGTAAATTTCTGGAGTGAAAATGCCCCTCATCCGTCGTGTAGGTCGGCACCGAATTCCACCATCCAGCAGGGGAATAACACCGCCATCTCCCGTGACAAAGACACGCACTTCACTCGCTGAGAGCCCCACCGATGCTGCAGTTTGCGAAGTTGGGATGCGGCATTGATGTCAATGTTTTCCATCGATTTTTTTAGGTACAGATTTTTAACATCGTCAATACATTATCATCATGCTCGATGTTTTTACATTTTTGATATTTGATTTTTGGATGAAAAATGTCAACTATTAATTTTAAAATTTCAGTAAATTGAACCCTCAGTCTTATCAAACCACTAAGGGTAAAAAGTAAATTAGTCGCGTTTCTTTATTTTTTCGATTTGTTTTCTAAATATTCATTGTATATTGATAAAAACCGCCACTATCAGTTAACCCACCGCCTACATCATTGATAGTGATATGTGTTGGATTTAATTTATATTTTACTCTTAAATATTCAACCTTAGCAAGGTGGGTTTTAATGACATAAAACATAATTTATTGTATTTTAATTATAATGAATAAGTATGTGTATTGTTTTATGTTTAATACCATAGATTACCATTGTGTATAAGTTATTTACTTTTTATGTAATATATCCAACTTGGATGAAGTAACAGTGGAATTACGTGTCCCACAGCTCTGATGAGGGAACAATAAAGTTCCGAAAGGTTGGTGAACTAAGAAATGTTTTTCATTGAATAATCAAAAATCCATGAAATATTCTTCGATAGATGTTACTAAACATGACTTCAAAACGATGACGTTTAAACTATCAATGTTTTGGGGCAGTACATCAATACATTAATTCTAAACATCGACGTGTTCAAACACCGATGTTTTGTTGGCGATGACGCATCCCCATCGCGAAGTGTGTGTGTGTGTGTGTGTGTGTGTGTTCGTGCCGTGGAGCATCGTGTTGATTACTCAATCCGGAAAGAAGAGCATCGTTGACAGCGATGAATAATCGATGTTTCCACTTTCACCGATACATTGGCATCTCAGCCGCCCCCTCATGATCAGTGGCATACGCGTCAGCTTGCAGTCGTTTGACGGCTTCTGTACTTAACGGCTCTCGGAGCAGAATGTTCCACGAGAGGTGATATTAACTTTGTATGACGCTCGTTCAGCGCTGACGGAACGGTTAGCGATTTTCAACTAGAGCATGTATAGACTTTCCTCTTCGCGTTTATTGATTTTTGATGAGCGAGCCAACTCCAGTTTGCTCATTTTTGGGACAATGTTTGTTTGATTGTAAAAGAAGAAACTGAATTGTTTCATTAATAGTATCCATATAACCTAGTGTGCAATAAAACGTTCTCTCTAGACTTTTATAGTTCAAATGTCTCACAAAATTTCGTTGTTTTTGCGACATACAATGAAATATTTATATCATGCAAATTTTCATGTATTAATGTCGTAATGTAATTTGTAGTAGATGGACCATCTGTAGTTATCAGGTAGGTCTACATTGGGAAAGTAAATGGACAAATAATATGCTTTTCTATTTTGTAATGACGCAAACATATTCAATTTTCAATAAAATTTTAATCACAAATTTTGATATTATGTTGCTGAAATAAATTAATAGTGTGATGCCATATTTATTCGGTGAGATATGGGTTGCGGTTTTTAATTCAATTGATTTCATGCTCTTTCAATTTTACTTCGCACTTACTTCCTAAGAAGAGAATATTATAATCGTGCGTCGGAAACGGCTTGGTTTTGCCCAAAAACTCGTACCCTGGTAACAAAAACATCGATGAATCATATTCCTATACTATATACTTAATTACTTTTTGTATCACGTAATGTAATCAGAATCCATGTGTTGTGGTTCATTGATACCAAAAAATAGGTTGACAGCAAACCATCTATCTGTCTTTCTGTCTCTGCCCGTCTGTACATCCGTCTGTTTATGGTCAAAGCTAGCTCCACAACCATTCTCCCGATTTTCTTCAAAATTGGTATTCCTCAATCGATTTAAAGGATATTCAGGCCCTCTGAGTTTGAAGCGGATATATTGATTTTGGGGGACTATTTACTTGTGACCTCAACATTATCGAATTTTCTCAGAAATGGCTCCTCGTTTTTTATTGAACATTGTCTTTGAATAGCGTAAATGACACTTAAAAGAATGATGAAGATTTCATTTACGTTGAAATACCTGATTTTTGATAAAAGCGAAAGATCAAACAAGTCTTCCTACAATTACAATATTAAAAATAGATATTTTTTCTTGAATGAAACCTGTTATTTAACGACAAATTGAAATACTTTTTCAAAAATATGAGTAGTCTTTTAATACTTTTGAGTGAAATACATACAATTTTTTAAAACAATTTTTGCTTAAAAACGGCTCCAATTTTTTCATTGTGTTTTCCTATTTCCGGAATATTTCAGAAAATTCCAAACATTAACATTGCAAAACTACAAATTTGAGGATAAACATTTTGTCTTAAAAAGTCTGTTTTAAAGTATTATATCTTTAAATACGGTTACTTACAAAAAAAGGAAGTAGTTTATGTTCAATTTCGGCTTAGAATTAATGCGAATATAAATTTTTTTCTGTATAAAACACTACAAATGTTTTCTTTAATTTTTTTCGCGAATAAATCAAAGGGTGCATACAAGATTTAGTGGGTCTAATTTTCTATAAACTTTCTGAATATTCAAAAATTGCAAAAGTAAGTAATAATGTGAAAAAGTATGTGATGTAGTAACACTTCTACTTATTTCATTTAGGGACTACTTCATCATCAATTCGTTGATTTGAAACTTGCAATGCTTTGCAGAGTGTGTTTTCTTGGTGCGATTTAATCGAATTAGTCTGAATTGTTGGATGACAATTATTTTCATTCTCATTACTACAAGAGAATTTGAATCACGAATATTCATCAGAAATTACACCTGAAACGAATTACTAGTAAACATTCCTCATTAAAATACAATCTTTATATATTGAATGTTAAAAAAAGCAAATATCACATGTACTCCAAACACCTGAAAATTCAATTCGAATCTCAGTACCTCGCATGTTTCTTTTGAATTGAGTTTTGAAGGATAGCTGCTTACGAGCTCCCTTATTGTTGCCTCCTTCTATTGAAATGAACCCAGATCAAAATATTCTTGACCACTGATTTCCAAAGTGGGGGCGCGCCCCGCAAGGGAGGCGTAGAGACAAATCAAAGGGGCGCGAGGCTCATCGACACGTGGTATACCTGAACATTCCCGAGGTCTTGACGCGCTTGGAAGTTATGAATTTTGTTAGAGTTGCCTTGTTGCATTGCTTGATTTCTGATATAAGATATCGTACAAGATGAGCTCAGCAAAAAAGGCAAGTATAACAATGATTATATAAAATATGGGTTTATTTGCGTGCTTAAGAATATCGTCGAACTTCCTCATTGTGTTATTTACTATGTTATATTGAGCAATTTGTGCGAGAAAGCGTTTTCAGCACTCTATGAAATTAAATCAAAATCGTGCGAACGTGACGTGCTAATGATATACGTTGTGCCATTTACGATACTCAACCAAGTGTAGATAATCTGGTAAACAATGCAAACTCGTTCTTCTCACAAATTTTTCTTGTCCCCTGTTTAACTTGAATTTCAACTTTTAGTATTAATTAGGTATAAATTGTATTGCATTTTCTTGATATAACCTAAAAAACGAACATATAAACACGAGGTAAAAAATAACTTGTAAAATTGTATAGTATAAAAATGTATTGTTACTCAATGTTCTTGTTTTATTCATGACCAAATAGAAATGTGCAGAGGGGCGTGGGAAGTTTTGTTATTGGCAAATGAGGGTGTAGTAAAAATGTTTGGGAACCCCTGTTCTAGACGTAACTGGTTAATTTAATCTGATCGGCACAAAACGACATTTCATTAAATTCATTACTCAAAATTTCCTCGTTTCCGTTTCGCAGTTCTTGAAAAAAAAAAAACATCGTTAACAAGCAAACAAGAGAATGATAGATTGCAGTTAAAGAATTGAGAAATTGATGTGAATAGTCTCTCGGGAGGTTGCACTGAAGGACATGTAAGAAATATATCCGTAGGCGCAATGAATAAACGGTTAAGTCAAATTTTTCTTGTTTTCAGGGCACGACCTTTAACTGACTGAAATTATCTCGCTCTTGTAATGATAAAAAGTTAGGGTTTACTTCACAAAGATTGGGGTTCATTTCACAAAATTGTATTGATTTCTTACAAAATTATGATTTTACCCAACTGTGAAAACTTTAAAAGCACCCTAACAAGAAGAAAAATTAGACTTAACTATTGATAAATGATGAATTGTCTATGAAAAGGAAAGACTGTTTATTTTGTAAGGCAGAGTTATCACACATGTAGTCAGCAAAATAGTTCCACTTTGAAAATCCACAATGAATAATTGCCATGTGGGTACAAACATCAAACATTCAAACTGGCAACCATAGTCTGCTTAACTAATGGACTCACTAGGCTCAGGACTAGAAACCATAATTTTGAAGGTCATATTTTAATTTTTTTAAATATAGATATTTTGTAAATAAAATAACGCCAGTAAAGTAAACAAGCAATAAAAATAAATTAAAATAAAAAGTACATAAATTTAATAAAAGCGTTTTGGGTTAAATAATGATATTCATCATTTCACATTCCAAAGAAAGATATAGTGTGATGCCATTGTTTACACGAAACATACAGACCATTTCACAATAGAATACGCATGGATTGGAATTTGTTGTGTTCTTTTTAAATTTCATTTTTCTTGCTCGGCATTTCTGCCTCTGGGTAAGTGTAAATGTTCTGCGGGCTGTTCGATTGAGAGGTAACAAAGGTTAGCAAGCATTAATTGGTGCTGTTGCCTAGTTATGTTTATGTGTGTGTCTGTTCTTTACATCTATAAAAGTCAATAATACTGAATTTGTTAAACTGTTAGTTACCATTAGTTACACAGAATTTGTTATCATAATAATGATCTAAAATAAAGATAACCGATAAATATAAAAATATACGATTAACGTAATAAATATTCTAGAGCTAGAGTCCGAATATTCAGGATCTAGAGCCCGAATAACCTTTAAAACGACTCTGCTGACAACGGCCTGCCATGTATATTCCGTCAGCGTTGCCTGCCCGGACACCGGCAGTTGCGCGTCACCGTCGCCAGGGGCGCAGCGGCAGATAAGGCGGAAAGAAATGGTGTGCGCTGCGAGTCGGGGGCGAGAGGGTCAGAGCGACGAGAGCGTAATTACGCGCGTGTGACCTGTTTATCTGCCACGTAAGCCGCGTGGACGCCTAATCTACGCCCGGCCCGGCCCCGCCCCGCCCCGCCCCGCCAGCTCTATAGACAACGGCTCGGCCCAGCCTATTCGCGCAGTCTGCTGCCCGTCCGCACCTGGCCGGTGCGGCCACTAATCCAACCATAAACAGGCTCAGCTCTGGCCAGGCATGACCTCTCCTGGAAGTAAACGGATGGAGGAGGAGACGAAGGCAAAGGAGGAGGAGGACGAAGAGGAGGAAGAGGGGGATGAGGAGGAGAAAGAGGAGGAGAAAGAGGAGGAGAAAGAGGCGGACAAAGAGGAGGAGGAGGAGGAAGAGGAAGAGGAGGGGGAAGAGGAGGAGGAAGGGGAGGAGGAAGAGGAGGAGGAAGAGGAGGAGAAAGAGGAGGAGGAAGAGGAGAAGGAAGAGAAGAAAGAGGAGGTGGAGTAGGAGGAGGAAGAGGACGACAGCTACACAGACGATGGAGAAATATGAACAAAAGTTTTACACTAGCAAGTTGATATGTTATTTTGACCAGTATCGAAGAACAACGGTTCAAAATAAGCATGTCGTCGTTGTTACAACAGAGTTTTCAGTTTTAGAAAATTATTACCTTGGCCGGTATCTTAAATAATTTTATATCTCTTCCAAGTATTATTTTACAAAGGGATAAAATTGAGCCTGGATATTAACTTAATTTTTAACCCTTCTTACAATGTGTCAATGCGATACGGACTGAAATTGGTGCCAAATAAATACCTCGAATGTTTAATAAACGGTGAATTATATTATTACTTAAGAGAAGAATGAAAATACCTTCAATTTATATTTTATATATCGGTACCCAGATTACCATATTTCGGAGTCTTTCGATCTCTCCCAGTGTTCGAAAATGAAATAATCTGCTCTGAAAAATGAAATACACTTTATCGGACTTCGAGGTTATCAATGGAAGTTCGTATTTGTCATTATGACGGATTTTTTCAATTTCAGAAAAATTGGTTGGTACTACTACTTAAGACTTGACCCTGCAGGAAAATGAGAGAAATGAACTTATTTAGCTACTTAAGATCGGGACGAAACTAAGGAAAGTGAATTGTAGTACTGTACTGTAACCAATTAGTCTTCTTACAAAGATAACAACTCATCGTTTGTAATGATGACTGAACAGTCGTTAATTGGATGATGAATTCGAACACCTCAACCTAAGTGTCAATAAAAATTACTAGAAATCCTTTCCAATTAATAATTCTAGGTTTGTCAGACATACAAGAAAATAACACTATTCTATAATAATTACGAAATAAAATGTTCGGAAACAAATTACAATAATAAATATACTTCTTGAAGTATGAAACCACAAAACAGCATTACCAGTATAAATTCAATAAGCTTAATCAATGTTTATGAAACACAGGTAATAGAAACAAAATCTCTCCCATATCTTCTATTATATTCAATGAGTAACCGTTATTTTCAATGATCTAACCTTATTATAACCTAGTCACATAATGACTCTCAGTGTCAGCGATAAGAATCACCCCATGCATCTTTCCGAACACTAATACAATAAATCTTTACTCTTCACTTTACACCATAACTTTAACCTAATACGCCGCGTCTCTGACTCACAGTCGGTAAAAGTAGAAGACTTCACATAATCAAAGAGTACAATGATTTCTCACTCGATTAATTAATTCGATAATATTCGTGTAGCAACAAGTAATATTCCTTTCTGTTCTGAGAGTTCTCACTATAACCTCTTAATAAGGGATTTTTTTTCTTTATATAGGACTCTACAAAATGTTCTGTGTTTCTCGGACTGTAATAGAAATGCTAGATACTCTCAACCGTCTTAGAGGTCGACAGCTTAACCGTTATTCCAGTAACCTTGAGAGCATGTGCGCGGCGCATGCCCTAACACAAATCCTTCAATATCTCCGGTGCATCAAGCAGCCAACACTTTGTTCGCCAATACTGTCTATTTTGCCGCATAATGTACAATTTACTTACAGTAACTGATGGAAAAACTCGCTCCTTTCCCGAATGAAACTGGTGCCTTTTTGATCGACTCTTATAGGATTCCAGTAGCGCTGCCTTCAGATAGTCCCTCTCGATGTAAATCTCCATTTTACAATTTCTGTTTATCAACATCCTACTCCCCTATTTGTGTTCCAGAGTTGATGGCTGTAAAGATCCAAATTAATTATTATGTTGCTCTTTCACAGAATCTCTGCCTTGGGCTGTGCAATATGTTCGTCGTTCTTAACTTAAATTTAAATATTTTTCTTCTATTAAAATCCAATATTAATTATTATTTTGGAATAATAGTTCCTTAATATTTCAGAAATATGTATTTCAATCTTACCTCGTAAAAGAACAAAATTGTTCATTTAAATAATGATGAGGCTGCTGAAAATAACAGAGCTTCTTTCTACACAACTGCTCGTCGCAGACTGACCTAAATGTGCCTCATTTCTCAGCTACCGATTCCTACTTTGACCTTCGATCGACGCGCAGGCGCACTAAGACCCTCGTTTAAGTTGAAGTTTTACCATTCCCCATAATTTAAAAGTACTCAAGGGTGTTGACAAACTGTCTCGGAAAATCTGTCGCAGTATTGTTCTTTTGAAGACAAAAATGTATTGTAATCCTGCGTAATTTCTACGTCTGAGAGAATTACTACTACGTCTGAGAGAATTTCGTGTGTGAATTTCTGAATAATTAAAATATAAATTAAACAAAATGTTTGTTCACTAATAACGAACATATTTCTCACATTAATGTTAATGATTTATTTTGTTTTTATCAATTACTAGTCGAGTTTGTTTTGAGACTACGTTTTTTTCCATTAACAAACATTTCTCCTAAGGTGAAATTTGTGCATGTTGACGCCTGAAGCTATAATGTATTAGAAAATATTTTTGAATTTTTATTCATTTGGAATCTATAAAATCCATTTTTTGTAGTTTTTCAAGTACTTTGGAAGCAAGAATTCACTTATTAGTATTTAATTTTCATGATTGCATACTGAATTTGTTTTTAAGTGTCACCTGCGTTTAAAATTTCTCGACATTGCAATGTGAACGACTCAAATAGAATTTTTTTGTCATAATATATTTCACAATACCACGCGCGCAGCAGAATAAATATTTTTGTTACGAAAGTGAACAAAATATGTGTTTTAAAGCGCGAAAAGCTATCAAATAACACTTGTTTAAAGTGACACACTCCGAAAAGATTAAAGAGCAAAATATTTGTGAGTGGAAGGAGATGATACATAATTTTGTTAGTTGAATAATAATTAATTGCGCTAGTAAAGCGTCACAAAATGAGTAGGAAAGTGTGCAATTGCGAATAATGTATGAACCAATTAAGTAGAAATTGGTGATTGTGAATTTTAATCATTAATTTTACTATCACCCTTAATTGAAGTGAAATAATGTTTGCACAAGAGCTTGGTGAAGCATGTAAATGACATTTGTAGTATGTGACCGAGTAAATAAAACATTTCCAATTAGTTAACTCATAACAAGATTAGTAGAACAAATTACTCTATATCACATATTAGTTTTTCCTTCTAAAAAGTTCTCGTTGGTGTATTGGAAACTTGTAGAAACACTGAGAAAAGTATTTGGTAGAAAATATAATTATGAGATATCTTATTTATAAAAATTACCGCAAAAACGATACTTTTCTTAGACCAGATAACTCCGGCCGAAAGCAACACATTCTGAAAAAAATACATATATCGAATGATCCAATTTCCTAATTTCCTCAAGTCACTTACAAACAGAAGACGAAGCTCTAGTTTCTGAACGGTTTTCGTATCACTTATATTCTTCCGCAATTCCACTTTTGTGTCGAGGGGAAAGTCAAATTGGCGCATAGTATGTAAAATTTCCATTCTTCGTATGTATTTGCTTACGTTGTATCTCTTGGACTTGGGGTAGTAGATTTTCCATGAGCACGACTAGAAAATTGTATTTTGGGCCAGTTGAGCACGCTATGCGAAATAGTTAAAAGTCAAATGGAAAAAAATAAAAAAAGAGAAAATAAACGAGAAGAAAAACCTAAAATCACAATATTTTCAATAATTTTCGGACAGGTCCTTCTCAGATATCCGATTTCCTCACGATTACTCATGACAGTCAACATTTCAAAGTGACGTTAACGGGGCTTCAGTCAGAGAGAAGTCAAGATCTGTTTTCGCGACGGAAGGAGGCTAAAAGCCGCCACCTTACTCTTCTTCTGTCTCTCCCACCCCTTCTCCTTCACCGCCCGTCCGCCACGACACCCCCCCCGCAACGCCCCGCCTCGCCCCCGCACGCCCCAACACGCCGCACCTTGCCTTGCCTTGTTTTGCTCCCCTCGCCTCGTCCTCGCCTCGCTCCGCCTGGACGCCAACCCTTCCCCCTCCCGCATCCCGCCACGTCACGCCCGTTCCAACCCCGCCCCACCAACGTCCCCCGCCTCCGCTTTTGCCGACTGCCTGTTTTTGTCCTCCTCGTTCGCCTCGGCCTTCGCCTGCCGCCCCGCCCGTCCCGCGCGCCGCCCGTCCCGCCCGCCCCGCGCACCGGCCCGGTCACGCCGCGCCCGCTCAGCCCACCCGCCCGACCCGCCGTCCGTGGCTGCCTCATGCAATATGCATCCGGCGGCTGGTCTCCACGGGCTTATGCAACGTTATGACGGCTGTGACATCGGCCAACAGCCGATAAATCATTTAGAGTTTACTCAACCACTTGATTTGGTCTTGTGATTGCCCGTTTGCATTATTCACAGCCGCGGTCGCAACGTGAGCGGTAAGTGAGCGAGTGCTGCGGCCAGCGGGAGTATTCCGCCCCCGCACCTCAGCCGCCGGAGATTCGTTTTTTGTTTTGAGCGGGGACTGCTGGGTATCACCTAAGCATTGCAAACGAACTACGTCGCTTGTACCTGTATACCCATCTTCCTTCTGTTTTCCAATAACATCAGATTTTACGACTCGCGTATTGAGTGTTTTTTTGTCGGAATATCGATATTCAAAGCACCTGATAATTGTTGGTATACATGTTTTTTTAAAGAAGTGAGATGGTTTATTAAATATCGTTGACATATAAAACCCACAAACTTGATAAGAAGCAACGGAAGAGTTCCACATCTGAGCAGGCTGTTAAAAACTGTGGATTCCACACCTGGTCGTTTGCGAATGCAGTTCTTTTTAAGTTATTTCCATAAGTGTGAAGTAAATATCTTACCAACTTTCGTGGTCATAACATGAATTAATAAAAATCAGTAATTAACCAGGGTACAGACTGCGTAAATGTTAAAACTGCAATGGAAAAGTTCCAAAGCACGTTTTAATTGTTTCCTGCTCCCCAAAACGAACTCAATGCAGTAAATATGAGACTTCGAAAAGTGAAGTAAACATGTACCCAGGTCTGTGCATTAATTGGTGATAGCTTCGATCAGAAAACAATGCAGCGTGTACTTTACCTTCTACAAAGTGAAGCTAACTTCTATGAGCAAACATTCTCTTTAAAATGCAAACGTAAAATCCGAATGAGTGAAAAACATACTATTACGTTTTTCCTTATTATGTTTTGCGTGTTTACATGGTATGGCGCCAAGCGTTTGTTTTCCAATCCAGAGGGAGCAAGTTGTACAACATTTTCATTGAAGCTTGCATTGGGAGTGACACCTGAACAATTGACTGCTTTTACGTGATTTAACAATGCTCTTGGGGGCAATCTTGTGGGTAACAATCAGTTGCAATGGAACTGCCATTCTGGCGTAGTAGAGCACTCCTAAACAATAATCAATAATAAGAGACCATAACATAAAATTGGCTTATTTAATTTTCAATATTACGTTATTCACCAACAAAGTGTAAAAACGTATTGACTGAAAATGTGAAAACTGGTAAACTCGCTATTAATGTTGTTGTGAAGAATATTGATAAATTAAGATGTATTATTTGAGAGAAAAGGAATATTACTATTTCAAAAACACTTTTAATTCATTTTTTTGTGAAGAAAATGAAAAAGAGCCAGTCAATATTTTATATAGAGAAGAATTTACATACCAAGGCGTGTACGTTTTCCCTTTCTTTTAGTTGATTGGAGACGTGTGAGTGAGAAACTTGAAAAGGCACAGTAAATTAATTTCATTCAGGTTCTTTAGAATTATGCAATACAAATGGTAAATAATACAGTCAATAAATAAAAATAAATAAACTTCATATCAGTACTCTTTGGCAACAAATAGACGTTACAAATTGTGTCATAAAATCGGAATTAAAAATTTATCTTCCAAGGGATTTATAAAGTTTTACGAGGTATGTCTTCTTTTTAGTAGTTTAATCAAATCTACCATATGCAGTAAATTCTAATAATATACATATCGCACTTCCTTGGAGTACTGTATACTACAGAAAACCTTAAAATTAAGGAACTAACGTATAATTTAAAGAATCTTCTACTCGGGAACTCAATGGTAAATTATAATTATTTGGCGATATTTGATAAAAAACTTGAATAATGAGAAAAGAGGAAATAGACATCCACAACGAGATTAAGACGATAATGCTCTTCACGGAAATCACTTTAGAAATTCCATTGGTAAAAATTTGCATATAAAACATATTCATATACATTAATAATATTTGTGAAAAGCCAAGTAAACTTTTATACTTCTTTAAAAATATTGTACACTAATTTATATTATAAAGTTAGTTCGCATATGAACATCAGTTTGTTTAATGGTGGAACATAAATAAAAAATAAAACAACCCAAAAGAGTTTGTTTTATCATAATATTATATATTCCGTTTTCGACATATCGTTCTAAATTATTTTCTTTTTTTAACTATTCGACAACGCGAAGTCGTTATCAGATTTAAAACACTTAGATTTAAAGTCGCGAGAACCATTATAAAGTATTACATAATAACATTTTTAGTTTTTACAAAGTAAAACATTTTTTTGCGTATCCCACATCCCCAGAAAGTCGCCAAAACAGTGCATGCAGCAGTGAACTCTTCCCAAAGTTCCCTTTTCTATCTACGAAAATGTGCGAAATTTGTGATCAGATCACTGAAGGCAAAAATGAGCAAAATGAACGCCAGTTAGTAAGTACGAGCCTCACGAATAATACTAGGAACCGAATCATGTGCAAATCGAATCTAAAGGTCAAGAACTTTGGTCCTATTTTTGGTAATTTTTGCAAATTGCTTTCAAAGGTTCACGTTGAAGACTATGAAGAAATAAAAACCTACAAATAAAAGCACACTGCAAATGTTAAAACATTAAAATTCCTTCTCTTTTAATCAAACCCTTATAAGGTCCTATCTCACCGCACGGAAGCAAACGAAAATCACAGGAAAGTATATTTTTAATCAACTCGAATATCGATATGGGTAAAGGTATTTGTACTGTGCCGTAGCGAGTATAGACTCCAGATAAAATACGATTTTTTACTCGAAAAAAATCTTTTGCATAATTTTTATTTTGCTTTCTTCTCCCCTTCTTTCTCCTGAAAAAAGAAAAGAATGACGGGCGGGTCTGTGGGCTTTAATGCTCGATTCTGCGGCCTCGGATTAAACTCCTCCCGTGTGTGCGACGCGGGGAGTGAAATGCTGTGGAGGGGGAGGAGGAAGGGCGGCGGAGAGGCCTCTACGTGAGGAGGCGATGAGAGGGGGAACCCACGAATGAGGGTGGAAGGTTTTACTATTCCGCGGCAGGCGCGTGGGTAGAGAGACCCTTTATTTTGTACTAGCGAATTTGCATTGCAAATGTACCCGCGACGCTTCTCGACGAATTCCAATCCTCCCCTGCCCCTCCCCTCGCCACCGCTTCAGCGCCTACCTTCCCCTCCACCCCCACCCCACCCCCTCGAAGCACTCTCCTTTTCGCGCTTTTCCAGCCTCCTTTCTCGCCCCCGCCCCATCTCCGCCCTACCCCACCCCACCCCGTGCCCTCCTCAGGGCTATTTCACACTGAGGCTTTTTCTGCCACTTACCTACTTAATTTTTTTCTTCCCCTCCGAGTCTTACCCCTTGGGAACCACAACTTTTTTCTTACACATTTACATGCCCGATGGCCTGCAATTTCAAGCCCGGGCGTACATACCTGAATAACGTTGCAAACATTCCTTCGAATGTGGCCTCGGAGACCGGGCCGTCTCGCGCCGTGAGATATGTGGGAGGGAGGGAGAGCGAAAAGTAAGGAAGGGGAGAGGGAGGGGGAGTAGGCCCAACGGGGCAGCGAGATCACGCTCACTCTTACCAGAGCCCCCTTCTCACGAATCAACGAGTTCTTCCCCTCAGCTGGCGAGAGCACGCTGAACGCCCAGCACCAGTACAGAATGAATGGCTCCCCGGATATTAGATCTTTGTGTTTTCCACAAATCTGTCAAATTCCTCATAATGAAAGAAATGCTTTTTTCAAGTACGTATTACTGGTACATGAAGGATAAAAATTAAAAAAAGGCAGTAGAATGACAGAAGGGTGAAAGGCAACCACATGTAAAATAGATAATAAATATTGAAAACGAATGAGTAATCAATTGATCTAAAAATGCATTATTCTATATTCAGAGTTATTACATTATGCATAAGAACTACTATTTAATGTCATTTATATACTAATATATTTGAACATAACAAAATTATTATTGCACTACATTTAATTTGAATTCCCTTTCATATTAGTTTGCAGGAAAATATCAGTTACATACCGTAAAGATCAATATATAATTTTTCAGAGAAAATGGGATAGAACCATACTCACACGCGTCGTAAAATAATTTATTATGCCCTTGCCTTTTGTAATTCAAAGAGAAGGGAATAGGTTCATTCGTTAAACTAGGATTTTAAAATCCAGAACGCCTACACAGATGCAGAGCAAACAGACATCTGAGGGGGAGTTATAACACATTATATTTTGAATTGCTCTTTTCTTGGTCGCTCCAGGAAGACAGGCCGGCTTCTAGATATTATTCTTGCGTTTTAATCAACGGTTCGCACTTAATGTTTTCCTACTAATTTTACATTTACTTGCGTAATTTTCCGTGTGTACTAATATACATGAATTTATTACCACCAGTGACTATGTGATGTGTTGAAGTCCAGTGATGCCAGAAATTACCCGACGGGGATGCAATACAAGCACAGAGCAAGCACCATATGGCTAAATTTGCTTGGAGTTCACAAAACGATATGATTTTATAAAATTGTTACGTCAAAGTAAATGACGTTTCTAGTTTTTCAACATGGATATACTGTTTAGAATTTAACTAAAATGTAGTTCAAGAATAGATGTAAGAAATATCCTAATATGCGTTTTTTGAAGAATGTATTAAAACTTGGTGCAACATTTAAATTTAGTAAGTAATCATAACATATGTGTGGAATAGTTTCTAATAAATGGAGATTTTTGTAAATATAGAAACTCGGCTTTTTAATTATATCGTTCGTAATTCATGCAAAAAGGAGCGTAATTAATAAATAAAAAAATTACGCATCATCATCATCATCACTATAAGACCAAGTTGTTAGTCGTGTGGGAGTGGAAATGAGTGAGTCCATTCTGGACGTTCAAAGTGAGATTAACACTTTGTAATTTTAAATGATACATCATGATACGTTTCTCATATACAAAGAAATCAACGCGTACAATTGTTAGTAAACGTAACAAAACCAGTTTTGCATATTGCAATATTGATATATATTGAACTATTTCAAGGGACAACACATTTTAAGGGATAGTAAGGGGACAAGTCTGAGTTATTTTAGTGATATTTGTTTGAAGAAAATATTACTAATTTATTCTATAAAGCTCCTCATTTTCCTGCATTTCAATTACTCCTATTCAAATTAAGGTGACAAATAAAATGTCGCCCACATTTAATTTTCAATGTTTTTCAGAGATGTAACGGCTAGTGTATCTAATTGTTATACCGAAAATGGCGGGTTGAACCCGATCGAAGACGTGATTTTTCAAGGACCTAAGAAATTATTCGAACTTTTGCCTTGGGAAGGAGAGTAATGCCTGCTGTATTCTGCTGAATACTTACAACATGTAAAATATCCCCAAGCCTAAAAGAAGCCTCTAAGGAAAATTCAAATCACCTGTTTCGTCGCCCGAGTGGAATTTCCTTTTTCTGCTAATAGCGCAAGGAGCGCTGCAAAATTTCCCATGGTCAGGTGGAAGAACAGGCCTGATATTCTGATGGCTTGATGGATTGATTGAATATTAGACCTCTTTTTCCTTTTTTTCAGAAAAAAAATCGAACCCGGTAGTGATCACCAAATTGCAAAAAAATGTCTCGAATGATTGATTAGTGATTCCGAGAGTCATCTGCTAAGGTCGTTAGTTCCGGTCATTAGTTAAGCGTCTTGCAGGCTTTATTTTATCGCGGGAGGACACAATGATATCCTCCGATAGGTGGTGTGATTGGGCAACGTCCTACACATTGTCTCGCGGGGTTTTCCCCAAACACACATCTACCACCAGCGGGACACCGCTCCAGTCGGGAGGGACAAGCTCTACGTTCCCGCCTGGTCTCCAGACGTATGTGCTACGAATGTAGTGCATGTAAGAGTGTATGTAAATAAGGGGCGAGGATAGGAAAAGTAAGAGAAAATAAATGAGTTTTCCATAGTCTTAGGCTTCTGCTCCGGCATTCGCCTTGTGTGGATCGGACAAACCACGAAAAGCAACCGATCAGAGCAGCCGGCCGCTATAATTTTCCGCCTGTCACCAGCTGTTCGACCTATCTAGCTAGCTAGAGTCAAAAGATCTGTCGCCATCGGGACTCAATCTCTAAGATCTTCTGGTCAGAAGCACTGCACTGATGGCATCAGTTGATGTCTTGAGCCATCTAAGCCGGTAAGAATATTTCGACGTAACCTTTGCATTAGTAGGCGGCTGTTGTGCTCTGGAATACAGGTTACGAATGCCTGTGATTTAAGCGGAAGGGGAACTGCTCGCCTCCCCAATGAGCCTCCACTGGCTCTCGAGGCGGCTCAGCGGCGCGCAGCAACCCCAGGCGCTGCGGTCGCGGGCTCTGCGCAGCTGCGTGGGCGCTTCGGCTGCTGAGAACGACGCTGCGCTCGCGGATATGAGCACCGCGCTGAAATTGAAGGCGTGCAGAATGCAGCCCATGCTAGAAATCGCGGTACACGACTGCGCTGTTTCGCGTATTTTACGACGCAACCGGCTGGTTCTGTCAAGGAATTCGTTGGGAAATCACTTCAAATTCGAAGATAGAACACACGCTAAAATATTAGGATAGACCTTTAAATCGTTCTCGTTTTGCTCATTGCTCAGGTAGCAATAGGAATAAAACCAACAATTTGTGGACCTTACTGATATTTAAAACAAAAAAGATCAAACTACAAGTAACGATAGCTGATTATTTGTAAAGGGCTTTAAGGACGATCATTATTTTTCATCAAAAGTTTTGAATTTCTTTCATCTTTTAATTTAAAAATAGTAATATTTTTTTCTTTGAAACGGTATATTTGATTTCAAGCACAAATGAACGTCATATTTCATGAAAATTGACCCATCAACACTTTTGCATTCACCATTCGCACTCCTTATTTTATTTTCTACTTTCCCAACTCGATCGCGGCGAATGTCGTCCAAAACTCGCGTTGACCTATTCGACGACAGCTGTTGGACCTCAGATTTGACACCTGTTTTATATATGAGGTGTGTGATGGCAAAGTCTCTCCTGAATTTCAGTTTAGTGATTTTATTCCTGTCTTCTTGTAAATCTGCCATACATTATTTATCGTCGCATCTTTGAGCTACGTTAATATTGTCTAGTATCATTTTTTACCTCTTATTGATGTACGTTACAGATTTATATTTTGACTCATACGATTGGTATTACACATATTGTATACGCTAATGGTTGCTGACTGAGGAACATTGATATGTTATTTCTCTTTACATGCTCGATAGAAGACTCTCCGTACTAATGCAACCACACTTTTGCTGCAACTTCAACCACACTTTTGTCCACTTTTTTCAATAATTCCTTAAGAAAAACTGCCTCAGTTTCATTCACCAATTTATTGCCACCCAAATTATCCAGTAGATCTGTGATCTCATCTTCACTGTCTTCGTCAACAAGCTCGTTTTCAGGCGGTGGTGCAATGAAAATCTCATCTACTTCTATAGCATCATCATCACCATCGATGCCTTGAATATCTTCATAAAGCAACTGAACTAATTCTGCGATAGTCAGTGCGTCTCACAAACGGTCGGTATTCCTGATAATTGTTTTTAAAAATTCTTATAAAAATTACGATTGTTCACTGTACATTAGAACGAAGTGAAGAAAGAATTAGAATAAAAACCGCGGAGAAGCGTGAGAGGCAATGGAGAAGGACGAGTGTTACAGATACGTCACACTGACGTTTTCACGACTCCGTAACTTCATGTAAAAATAAAACTAATTAAATGATTCTCATTACGCTAGGAACTATCGTGATAGATATACCATTGAGACAAATGAAATTCATAACAATATAGTCTATGAATTAAACTTATCAATGATCAGGGTCCATCCGAAAACGTATCACAATTTTTGAACTGCGGGAAGAAATATTAAAACATATTTTTGGGCAAGATCGCACAATAAACTGACGAAACAGACTCCTCTGCGAAAATAACGCACGTACAGAAATATTGACCTGCAACGACAGAAATTAAATCGTATCATAATTAGTTTGCGGTGGCCTATATGTCACACTCGTCCTTTCCAGGAAATATGACTATTCTTGGAAAGTAGAAAATTTTTGAATCATTAAAACCAAAAATAATATGAATAATTTTGATTTAGCCATTACTTGTATTTTTGTATTAAAATATCAATAGGTGTAAAGGAATAAAAAAATAAACATTGCCTTATTAACTTGGATTTTCTAACAATCAAAGCAAATGACATCTCTTAAAGCTTTTAGTGACCAGACATCGAACTTAAAAAATGTAGAACCAGCGTAGAACACATTATAAATCTTGCAACATATTTTAAAACTTTGAGTGATCAGTCGAACAACTGCCAAAAATTAATATGTAGAACCAATACAATTCTGTAATACAATCATTTCGAACTTTTCAGCAATGATTTCATAATCTCACGAGAAATATTAGTAAGTAGGATAGATCCACGAAAAATGTCTCCAATTTTTCAAAACTCCCTTCGTAGCGGTTCACCGACAGTTCTTTTCGGCTGCCCCGCCATCATTGCTATCCCGGGGCTCCCACTGCCTCTGTTGCAGAATCGGGTGCTCATTGCCCAGACAGCCTGCGGTGGCCGCGAAATGTGCGGAACTTACTGTTATATAAATCCTAAATGTGAAATTACAATTATAGCTGCATCATCAATATAGGAAGATAGCTGATCATTAAGATATTAATAATGGTGGTCAAAAATAAAGGAATACGAAAATAAATATTACATGTCTTACTTGTATTTTCTAACGATCAAATTCTGTGACATTTCTTAAAACTCTGAGGGTCCAGTCAATCAATCGCCTAAAATAAATGTGTAAAACCAATTCCATTTTGAAAAGCATTAAACATTTTTCAGTTAAGACATCAAAATCTGATAAGAAATACTTCCGGTAATTTCACCCCCGAAGAATTTCTGAGACGTTTCAAAACTACCTTCGCAGCGGTTCCCCGACAGAAATCCGGGCCATCTGCACCAAGCTGTTTCCTTCCGGCGGCCCGCCACCATCGCTGCCCTGCGGCTCCCACCGCCCTCGTTGGGCGCTGGTGCTCATTGCCCAGACAGCCATCCCAGATGCGGTGCCCGCGACCGCAGCCGGGACTGCAACTGCGGCAGCGACGACGGCGCCGGCGACGGCGGTGGCTGTTTCTCTCATTACTTGGTCCGCGCGCGCTGTGCCCAGTTCATAAATTCATCTGGGAAATGAAGTTGGCGGCCGCCAATCAGTGTAAGTGACGGCAAGGGCCTCTCGCAACCACAAGTCGCCACTCCGCTTCCTTCGCTGCCGCAGCGCCGCGTCCGACGCCGCCCCGCCGCCCCCGCCCGCCCCCGCCGCCCTCTCGTTTGGCCCGAAGTGTGAAAATCGCAAGAGAGGCTGAAGACCTTTTCAAGGGCTCTGCGACGAGGTGATTGTGAGGAATGGTGAGGACGGGGCGGAGTGAGGAGTCTTCCAATGAGGGCGGGATGGGAGGGCGGGAAGGCAGTAGGGCCAACCGGGCGACTCGGGCCTCTTCTGAGGTCGTTTGTCCAAACTGGAGATGACTAAATAAGAAATGGTCTTCGTCGTATTGAAAAGGATTCTCGGTTCTTTGAATAGTGACAGTTCATGATTTCTCGTTGCGTTGGAACAACATTTAACCCTCAAGTAGCGCGGCTTTGTCGAGAACCGAAGGTCTTCTTTTTGATTGATTTCTAGATTGTTATAACATTCAAAGGATGCTATTCTTTACAGCTTTGTTATACTACTTGGATCAGTCATTGGTACATTTCGACGCCGAGTGAAATATACTAAAATGACTGACTAATGTCACGTACACACGTACTTTGCAAATCCTGCGAAAGATGATGTGACTTACTGAAAGTTAAATTATTGTTCTTAGATAATGTTTATTTGATGAATAGGCATTCCATCATTGACGAAAAATGTAATACAGATAAATTACTTTCATTGATATTATAATAGTACACATTCTTGTATTGAGTGGTTTTCGTTCTGAATTGACTCTCATTACTTAATCAGTGCAAATTATTTAGTAATTTTATAAGGATTGTTACGAAAAATTTTCAACTGTCATTCCTACTTTTGCTGTACATTATTATATTTCTAAAACAATAGTTCACTCTCGCGAAAATTCTATCTGATTTATCAATCTGATAACTTTCTACATTCAATATTAGCTAATGAACATGGAATATAATTTTACAGTTTCATTTAATGTATGGGACAAGTTAAATTGTTAGTGGTGTGTTTATATGTCAATACAAGTCAATACATGGCAGAAAATATCAATACTAGAACTAATACTAGCATCTAGTAGATTAATACATTTGTCATAGTAATTGATGAAATGATAAATTTCTTGTATAAATCTGCTCTTTAACAGGAACAGAATCTTTTTCACTTCTAATTTCTGAAATGGTGCTTCTTATTTACTTTTCATATCGATGAAAATTGAAAACTAATCAAGTTTAGAGCAATTCGGCTGATCTCCAAACACCATATTGTGTTATTTCTTACGTTTTTACTAATGAAAATACATAGAACGTTCAACATCGTCTGTAATCTGATGGTATCAACCGTTGAATCCATCATTTTATTCTATAAGTCATTTATTCTAAAATAATTCAATACTTGAATGCCTTCTTATCAATAATACAACTCTATATTGAGTTTGTGGCTACTATTCAATAATAAGCTATTGCGAAGAAAGTGCTAGCTTCAATTTCGAACTCAGTTCATTGAGAAACAAATGTAATTGCACTAGTCTGCCACGAGACGGCGTCAAAAACAATATCTTTCTTAAATTATCAATGAAAAATAATATTAATACCTTCAAGTGGAATTAAGTCTTTCATCTTAACAGTTTTTATAATTGTCTCAACACAATTTTAGAATCAAAATGGATTCCCCCAAAAGGTAATCCAATTTTAAATAATGTAAAATTGAACTTCTGAAACAAATTACATGAAACCTTCGTCAAGTGAGAAGACCGAATTCACAGAGATACTCAAACTAAACCTCAGATACATCAGGGAAACGAATTTAATTTCCTCTCCTCTCCATCACGGAATGTCAATAAAGAGAAAGGAGTAAAAGAGACAACTACGCGAAGCGCAAGGTTTTAAAATCTCGTATAATGGAAATGTGACTTTATTGCACTATGGGGAACGTAGGTAGAAGTACAAAAGTTTCTTCTTTTATTTTAAAATGAAATGATCGCAATAGACAAGAAAGAAGCAATTGTGATGAGATGAAATAATTTGATACATCGACACTGTCGACACATACTAGTTTTCCAAATTAAACGAAAGACCAATACTTGAATTTTTAACCCTAAAAGAATATGAAAACTAGCGCCATATTGCAAGAACAATTATTCTAGAGGTTTTGGTGAAGTATCATTAGCTTGAATAAGTATCTCTTGATTGATAATTGTTGCGAATTATCATTTTCAAGTTTTTAATTACTAACATTCAACTCTTTCCCTATCATTTCATGGAGTTTGTGATGCAAGCGCTTAAATTCTCTCTGATATGTAATTTGAATTTGATCGAAATGCGATAAACCTATAAATTGAAGGGATATAGCAGTCATTTACACGAAGAACCACGAAGGCAATGTCGAATTACGTTCTGAGTGTTTTATTACTTACAATAGTGTGAAGAATATATGTAAAATTGTAAAAGGAACTTATTAAAATTTATTAACTGGATGACCATGAAATATAATTTATCATTTTTCAAATTCACAATTCGTAACTACTGATTTTACACTGCATAAATATTTTTTTAAATAGTGTATATTATTGAGGATGAAAAAATAAATTTATACCACATACACAGCATAACTACTTAATTTCAATTCTTGCATATTATAACTGACTTCTAAAATTTTCTTACATACACGATCTCGTTTTGCGAACACTGAGATTTACGAAATTATTCAGGAATATGAATACAACCGCAAGATACTACATGCACGTTAAGCAATCAAGACAGTCAATAAAATACATAGAAAATCCCGCCAAGATATCAAAGTGGTCGCAAACAAATGAGTTAAATAAGTCGCCCAATTGGCGTCTTGGGCACCCCCGGGACCAGCTCCGCTCGGCGCTCTGGCTCCGCCTCCACTCGCGCCGCCTCTTCGAGCGCCCATTCGGTCTCTGGGACGCCGGGGCCCGCAATCGCCTGACGGCGGCGGCGGCGGGCGGCGCACGTAAGTCTGTCGCCCGCAGAGGCGCTCCAAGTTTATGGCCACCTCACCGCGAGGGCCTGACGCCTTTTTAGACTCATATCAAGCATGAACGCCCGCGGCCGCGCTGCCAACTCTGCGCGCCCACGCTCCAGCTCCCGCCTTCGCCCTCGCTCTAGCCCCCGTTTTCGCTTTCGCACTCGCACCGTTTTCGCTCTCGCCCTCGCATTCCGGCCCACACTCGCACTCGCCCTTGCCTCACCCTCGCATCCGAACCGTACTCGCACTCGCCCTTGCTTCGCTCTCGCACTCGTTTTCGCTCGCGCCCTCGCATTCCGACCCGCCCTCGCCCTCGCCCTCGCCCTTCCCCTCGCCGTCATTCTCATACTCGCACTCTCACTTTTACTCGCACTCGCACTCATACTCGCACTCGCACTCATACTCGCACTCGCACTCATACTCGCACTCGCACACTGCATTTGCACCCGCACTCGCACCAACCCCAAACAAATACTACCTCTTCAGTTTCCTCTATGAGCGGAAACGTGTATTCAGAATTAGTCACCCCTCATTGTCACCGCCACAGCCAACAATGAATCCCACTGGCTTGGGTCGTGGTCTTCATCTCCGACTTTTCATTCACCACTCCAGTTATTCCTTCTCTCAGCCGGTTCTCACCACTGTCACCTCCTCCACCGCCCCCTCTCTCGTGTTACCACCATGGGTGCCACGCTCACTACAGCTAACACTGTTCCGTAGCCGCTCCTGCGGCCCCCAGCCGGAAAATTTCGGGCACACCGATTCCACAAGGGGTCCCGCGTCTCCGCTGGCGGCGAGGGCGGGCACTGCGAGGGTGGCGGGGGCGGCCGGGCCGCAAGCGCTGTCGCCCGCCAAATGGACCCCGCGGCGGACCGCGAATTTTCTTTTTTCCGGGTCCGCGACCTATTTTCGAAGCGGGATTAAAAGGATTTCCGCCTCAAATGCACCGGTATTTGTGGACGTGGCCTTAGAAATCCGCTGGATGAGGAAAGTTGGGGTGACTTCTCGAGAAACCACCCTTTCTGAGATTGCTGCTGCTGTTGTTGATGTTTGTGTTTTTAAACTTGATTTTTCGTGGTTGAGGGTTTGTTGTTGTAAGGAAAGGACTTGTTATTCTTTCTTTGATCCAGAACATGGAGTTTTTATTAAAAAGGATAGAGTTGCCGTAGATGGAACTTATATTTCGTTCCTATTAGGGTTTATTGCTAGTATTTATTAAACTTGTATATTGAAGTACAGAGTTATTCAAGAAGGTTCAGTAATTTTTATCTTGCTATTTTTAATGTATTTTTATTTCTGAGTGGGCAGTTTGTTTCTTACGAATTATGAAATTAAATTGACTCTAATGATATTTACTTATTTAATCGAAGAGTGACGACGTAATTAATTAGTACAAATACTTTCAACGTGAAATTGAAGAACATGTTTCGTAATTTTACGACAATTTTTAAGCTTTTATTATTACATATTTATTTGAAATAAACCCCTACATGTCTATGTCTATTTATTCTAGACACACAGATATGAGATTTCTTAAAATGCCAAATCCGACAAAGTCGTAAATGATCGCAAATAAGGTATTTCAAGACTTGCCCACACATTCTTCGCTATTTCTAAAGCTTATGCGGTGGTCGATATCTTGATATTCTCGGCATTAAAGTTAAACTTTAAAACAATGATTTCATTAAAACTCGTTATTCTTTTGGCAATAAGTGAGTGTTTAATATTACTATTATTACTATCACCATAGTTCTATCAAACTACAAAAATGTGCAATTTAATAATTTGTGATTGAAATCTTGAAATATTACGTTGAATCCAGTTACAGTGATTTTTTTTGAAAATGGAAACAATTATGTTGATGTTGAATGGAAAAAATTGACAACCATTATTTTTCACTGCAAAAATACATATTTTTGTAATACAGTGCCACATTTAATTTTGTAAATATGTTCATATTTGATTCTTCATTACTAGAAACTAGTGTTACGATATTTACATAAAATTAGAAGTTAAAAAGTAAGAAAAAGACTCGTTAATTTTTATCGCTTGGTAGTTTTTTGATTTTAAAGTCGAGATTTTTTGTGAAAAAGTTAATGCTACAGAAATTGTGAGGAAAGTAACCTCTCTACAATTTGTATTCTCTAGGCAAATTTCAAAAGTGTATGGTTAAAAACTCATATTTTTAAAGAATTACGCAATATACATTGTCAAAGGAAAAAGGAGTTGCATGTAATGTGTCTCGTAAACGTTATGGGCATGATGAAAATTCTTCGTCTAATGTCTGTAATTGAAATCAATGGAGAAACTGTCCTTTATTGCACACGACGAAGATAACAGGCAATCACACATTTTCTTTTCGCAGATTTCCCTTTTCCTCTTTCACTCGCCAAATTCGGGAAGCACAAACACTTCGCAATCGCAGCTCGAAACATTTAGAGGAAGCTTTTATTTTCTATGGTAGGGCTACTGCTCTTTCTGTGGGCACGCCTATCGGACCGTCATGAATAAAAGATTTAAAGAAACACGCGTACTTTGCGTCCTGTGCAAAAGTACGAACCACTCATAAAAGCTCGTTTAATTGGGCTTAAATTTTCGCCTGCCTTTTTTTACTTTAGCGTATCTTATTTAATGCCTACTCTTTATAAAAAAAAGAGCCTTTTCTATGTTGATTAAAGGGCATTTTTTTTCGATCGTCGACATTCAACCAGAGCAGTACGCAGCTTCCGTTACGCTACCAACGCGCCCTGGCGGAGGCATCCGGAGGTAAAGAGAGCCGCCAATCAGAGCTAAATCGGATCGCGGCTAAAGTGCGTTCATTAATTCCATCTTTCTCGGAGGGAGGCGCTAGTCGCGGACGGGAGAGACGGATACTTCTGCCGCCGCGGAGGCCAGGATATCTCGGCTCGTATCTCGCAATTTAAATTGCCTTGTGTCCTGGCGAGGCGGGCGGCACTCGGAGCAATATTACATTTTTTATTTCGGAACACGGGAAGAGGAAGAATTAAAAACGGAGCGCCATGACAGGCTGTCCTCATTAAAAAGGCAAGCTCCGAGACGAATCTCGGGGATGTGAACGCGTTGAAGGACTGGTCTAACTGCATGGGGGGATAATGCATTTGTTAATATCCCTCTTGATAACGTGTCGCCAGAACTGCGCGGCGTACGACCTGCTCCCGCTGACAAGGTGACGTCGACCTGTCTGGAATCGAGAATGAAATGCGACTCATCGAGGTGATTCTGGATCCTTTTTAATCGCGTTGGAATGGAGATATTTTGGGCACACTCGTTTCGAGGTATCTCTTGATACTTCTAAGCTCGCGGCAGAGATCTGATAAAATAAATTACGTTTGTAACCTGTACTCGTGTGCCCAATGTTTTAAAATCTTTTCATCACACAATTGCACAACAAAAGCAGTGATACCAACAGTATAACAGAATGTTTACACTATTAATAACTTTCATTCGTTAACATTTTCATGGTACCGGATCCCATTGCCCTAACTCAACCTGAATTCACGACTTTGAAAGTTCCCTAGTGAAACATCACTTCACTTATACACATTTAATTACTATTTCAAACATCCTTTACGTAATGATATTTAGACAATATAATTTTAATCATAAAAAATTAAAGACATTTGTCGAGGAAAATAGATCTTTTGTAATGTTTTCTCCATTTGTTTGTGTAATGTTTTCCACATATTGTTTTGTAATGAATTAGTGATATTTGCACGCGTAGTCGAATTAGGAAATAAAAAAGTGAGTTTAATTTCTGCGCATTGCGCTTGGCTTCGTTTGATTAATTTGCTCATGTGAAGAAAGTGACTTTGGGAGTCACTAGCACGTCAAAAATGAAGCTTTTGACGCTTAGAGGCGATCAGACATATACAACCAGAATTATTGCGGAGTACTCATCGCAGTTCCTGCAATTAATTTACCAATGGAAATACGTTTTCTATTATTCGGGAGCGAAAATATTTATTTTTTCCAATGTAGCTAATCTCGCGCTTTTTAAAATTTTATTTCATTATTATTTATTTTTGTTTATTTTATTTTTAAACTTTAACGTAAATTCACCTTTCCTTTATTTATAGTTAAAACGCTGGAAAGAGATTCTGGAGCCTAAGAAAACCGTGCGCGGGTGGTACTTTCCCCCCACATACGTCACAATACTGTTTTTTGAATAAAAATATTAAAAATCTCTTTAAATATATATCTCCAATTGATTTTTGGCAATGCGCGATAAAAAAATTCATTAAATGTCTGTTTTAAGTTCTATTAAATACAGAAAATATTACCAGGTTAAGTATAAAAATGTTTCAAAACATGACCTAAAACTATTATACATTAATAATTCCTGTGCTAAAGAACGTTTACAGCAATATAAAATATAATGTATAATAAAGACTGGTAAATAATGTAACTGCGTAAGAAAATATGTCTGCTGAAATGGGAAAAACTAGGAATCGAAAATGCGATTCATTGACTTCAGAGGAGAAAAAAGACGTAACAAGATTCATCTCTTTATTTCCCGATAAAAGGTCTCCTATGCCATATAGCATGTGACCCAGTTCCCTGGCAATAAAGCACAGTTTTCCTCCGGCATCTCTTGCAGAACGTCATAAAATTCCCCAAAGAGAAGCCGGAAGGTGCAGAGGTACTAATTCGCAACTAGGACACCAGAGGCCAGCCCGTTCGCATCAGACAAAAGCGTCACAGATCGCGACAAAAAGACGGACGCCGACTCTTGGCTGTCTTTCCAGCGGACATAGCTTGTGAACTTTCGAGCGAGCAAGACGGAACAAAATAAAAGGAGAAAGAATTTATAAGAATGGAATGGGATAAAATGAAAAGTAAAAAAAAAACGAAGATAGAAAATAAGAATGTATATAAAAGAAATAAAAGTGAATGAACTGAAAACCATATAAAAGATCAGCAAATGGCCGGAGTCAGGGGCAACGTCGCGCGGGGCCTACATTCAAGGCGGACGCGAGCGGAAGACAGAAAAAGAGCAAGAGAAACAAGAGAGCGACGCTGTGTGTGTGTTTCGCTTGGATTGAAAGCGTGTTTTGTAAGCTACCAATCCATGAACGCCCAAATTTCCTTCTATCAGGGTCCCCTGGCAGAAAGCATCCTCCAAAGAGGCGCTTAAGAAGTTAAAGAAAACAGCGCAAACGCGCTCCGCGTGTTTTGTGAGTACGTTTGGCATCTGCGACTGCCTTTCGTCGCGAGTGTTGAATTTTATCCAACTTTCATGAAACTGATGGAGGGGGGAAATATTGGGAGTGGAACGTGATGTGTTGTTTTCGTGATATTGAATTTCGGTTTGTAAGTATTTAACAGATAAGATCTGTCATTGTGCATCAGCGAAAAAATATTAACTCATTAAATGTTGTAGATTATAAGAAAATATGCCAGGTTGTTGTTTAAATACTCAAAGCACACGCGCATAAAAATTGTTTATAAGTATTATTTTTGACGTGTATAACCGTAACATTCTGATCATGAGAATTCTATTCATCTTTTGTAATTGTTTATTCTTACATTGTTGGCAGGAACCTAAACATACTGTTACGAGAGAAAAATAAAACGTGCCTTGCGCATGTGTCATGCAGGTATCATGCGCATTTACCGGTAAATTATTTATGAGAATACGTTCTGCAATTTGTTGTTTTGACAATTCATCTCAAATAAAAAACAAAAATTAATCAAAACTATTCTCATTTTCTGTTTAACATTTGAGTATTTGATATGTATTTGTGGTATTTTAGTTCTAATTGTTTCATCGGACAATGCATTTCTCACGTAAATTGCAAACAATGAATATTCAATGAATATAACATACGGTTACAGTGCTAGAAAATTCTACTTGCTACCCATTTTTGTAGGATGGAGACTCGTCTTTAATCTCTGAACGCAATGTAGGTAGAGACGTTTCGTATGTATCACCATATACGTACAAAAAAATATTTTAGTTAGTTTTGCTTTAGAAAATATAGATTAGCATTAGCAAATGTAAAGTATTAAAAAACCTTTAATTACAGTGATATTTAATTCTTTATCTTCATTGGAAATTTAAAGAGATGATACTTAACAAAATATTCGTGAAAAAAGCTTATGATCCTTGCTTCGAGTGATATAAATATTTTCGTATACCGAGCTCATATCTTAAAATAATTTATGTATATTCAACAATGGTATTTATCAATAATGTACGCCTATGTGATTCTAATCTCTCTTATTATAATCGCTCAGAATCACTATCAGTTATTAATATTGGTTCTCTTGAATTAAGGTAAGTCGCTGAGGCGTTTTCAAAATTTTTTGTTGGTATTTACGGCGTGTGATAAACGATTTGTTTGGTTAAAGAGACTGTTTCTTTACTACAGCTTCTTACTAAAAAAACTAAAGAGAAGCGTTCATTTTCTGGGTGTGATGTGGGACTTGCTATTATAATTTATAGCTTTGACGAAAGAGTTGGGTCGAATAAATGAGGATTTTCGTCAAGAGTTAAAAAATCAATATTAATAAAGACGTAGAAGTCGTTAATTCAGTATAGCGTCACTATGATTTTCTAGGTGTATAATAGAATACAACTCACTGAACAATAGAGTCGAAAGTCAGAGGAAGATGTTGGTGGGATCGGAAGGGAAGAAGACTTGTATATAAAAATGGATTTAAAGTATAGTATTGTAAGCAAAAGAGTATTTTTACACATTCAGGAATATAAAATGATTATGGGAACACAAGTACTTTGGTAATTCACACAATATTGTAAATGACGTTTGCAAGTGCACCTTTTACAACAAAAATGTGTTACAGTTTTGAGATATTTTGACAAAGTTATTTTAAAACCAAATATTCTAGAGTAGAACATTTGTGCATTTTCATTAATATAGTGCTTGTAAAATCACTATTCTTATATTCCCATTCTTATATTGTATATATATATATATATATATATATATATATATATATATATATATATATATATGTAAACTTAAATAAGATGAACATACTTCAACCAAGTGCTAATGACAATTTTGTAAATACCCTTGCCATTCTTCACTATGCATGTGTCTTTCTTCTTCTTTTCTTCAGAAATATTAAAATCTCTTTAGTCTCTTCATATATGACTGGTTTGTGGAGAGCATAAGTTAGTATTATATTCTTAAGGCAATTCTAAAAAAGATACTCCTGTTTTCAAAGGAATAAGAAGGGACATACGGTATTTCCGATTTCATTTCTTGTCCGCTTCATCTCTCTGTCGGTCGCGTTTAATTTTTTTTAAACTTTTTCGTTAAATTGCGATAAAAGCCTATAATCCAATGGTCGCGCTGTGTGACGTGGTTTTTAATTTCCTTTTGGTGGCAGCGGCGGCGGCTGTGGCAGGTGAAGCTTTCAACCGGGTTCAATTCATCGACTCGTCGTCTAGTTTAAGCGGCCGTTTGATGTTTGTGGCGCCTGGGAAGGCATTTCTAATTTCCTGAGAAAACCGACCAATTGGAATGAGAGCAAAATTTTAACACTGTTGGGAGCAAGATAAGCTAACGTGGAGTTCACTTTATAGTTCACGTTGGCAAGAAGAGAAGGAATTTGGCATCTTTCGAGAAGTTTTCATATAATTTAGTTCGGAAGTATTAAAAAATCATTTCTCCTGCAATTGCAAATAAATAAAAATGTCGACAGATAAGAGATACCCAATAGATGAAGACGTCGGCTGAGATGGCTAAGTAGCAGCATTGGAGTTGCCTTAGTACCGTCAATGAGAGGGAGGTCCAAGTCTCGATGATAGCGGAATTTCGACATTAGCTACAGAGCTTGGTGAAATTCATCTCCTATCTGGAGTAGAATTCTAGCGGCCGACTGATGTGATCGGTAGTTTTTCATGGTTTCTCCAATCAATGCCTGGTGAATGTCGGAGCAGTACCCTGAAAAACGGGTCACGGATAGCGTGCAATCTTTGATTTCTCATCCTGGTCTCATCCATTACGAACAAACACTCTCAAATTACATGCTCTGCATATGTCGGGAAATCGTCGAGAGGTTAGAGCTTGTCCCGGCAGAGCGATGACTTGCTGGGAGAGATACCTGGAGAGGAAAATCTCACTATCCGACGTGTAGTCGGAGTCAAATCTTATGTTACAGTGAAAGACCAATACCGCTATCTCCATTATAAATGCACTACACTTACGGGACTAAAGAATAATAAGTGACGGGACCAAAAACGCTGAATAATCAACAAAACTATGGCCACATGAAACCAAATTTTAAGAAATATCAGAAATTGAGTGGATGAAGTTGCGAATTATAATCACCGGATAAATACAAAGAGTATTTGTAGTTCTTCAAATATCTGATATTTACTTTGTTTATTACCTTAGCGAAGTACTAACAATGTCGACTCACTGAATGAATGCGGAGATCAGAAACTTCGCTTAGGTATTTTCCGTTCATGTGCTGCAACTGCAGCGACTATAAGCTGGGTCTTTATAGCACACATATCACAATTCTTACTAAGTTCGTTTAGAAATATACGATTTTTCTCTAAGAGCTATTCTAGAAGTGACACATATTCAAATATTTGCTCCGCCGAGATCGTAATTGCATCGACGTTTCAGGGCGCGATCTTGGTATTTATTCCACAAACCCTTCTGTTATACTAAAATGAACAAAGGTCCTTAAAAGAGTTGTTGATTTCGTAGCTCAAGTTGTATGTTCTTTTCAACGACAAGCATAACAATAAATTATTATTTTCTTGTAATATTTACAGGTTCGTTCCGGGAACTGTCTTCACTATTTTGTCGGATCTATCTATATTTGAAAACCTCTAGAGTAGTGAGTTGATTACGTTTTGAGATAAAAATTGAGCATTTAAAATAATAAAAAATCATAATTGATAAAAAACGCTTAGAAAATTCGTCTTTTGGTTCAAGTTAATTAGAAATAATTCTGCCGTGAATCAATATAAATTTTAAATATTATGTTTGTAGCACGTGCTATTGTTTCTCCCTTTTAATGAAATGTACTCATTGTGAGGAATGTGGTAGCTTGACTCCCTTTTCCTTCCCCGTGTTTTGTCTATTTAATGCCCGACCCAATTGTCGTATAAAGGTAACATTCGTAACTGCAAAAGGCATCTGCTTTAGAGTAAAATATTGTTTTTATAATTTTGTTTTTTTATTATCAAAATTCAAACGTGTGTATGAAGGTCGTTTTTCTTTTAAACTCGACATCGGCGAACAAGAAATGAGATCCATCTGAAAATCAAACATCATTTTTTAATGTTGTCAAGATGAATGTTTCGAAAATACTGAAATAAATAGCCCCAGTCCTATTTAAAATGTTATCCTATAAAATAATAATTCTTAAGACGTGTCACGCTGCTTTTGCGGTTACGATCAATTTCCAACGTCCTCTAGTAACACTAAATCAGAAGTAAAGTGAACTGTATTTCATATGGCAGTCGGTGTTGATTTCTAAACTTTCTTTTATGTTATTTACCAGCCCCCCAAAAAACAACCAAAAGTAAAACTCAAAACTGACAATTTTTGGAGTTTTCATATAATCATCGTGTAGACTTGCATTATTTCAAGGTATAGTTATGATGTAACATTGAAACTACGCTCTTTGTTCTGACTTTATATTCGTATCTCCTGACGTTCCTTCGCGAGGTTACTGCCACAGAGGAACATAACGCCGTCCTTGTCGTCAACCTGCTAAGCTCTGTGCGTTATCCTTGGGATCGCTGGCTGAAAACCATCTTCTCCATCCATGCCCCGTCACGTCCGTCATCCGGAGAGGCCACTCTCTGATCTCTCGACCTTCGAAGAGATCCCCACGACACGGAAAGCGTTTCTAAATCCCACGCCTGGAGCAAATGCCCTCCCTTTCATTCAATCACATTTCGCGAGATCGTCTTTTCGGAAGATTCACCTCGGTAAATTCCCCTATATGCGTACATGATTTCTGAACTTTCTTTTATGTTTTTTACCAGCCCCCCAAAAAAACACCCAAAAGTTAAACTCAAAACAGAATTTTTGTGGTTTTCGTAGAATCATGTTGCATACTTGCATTCTTTTAAGGTATAGTTCTGATTACTGGTTTGGAAATTGTTTCTACTCGCATCGCTAAATTTCGTTCTTCATTTGCTTTATTATATTTCATTATAATAGCATGAGTTTTACTTCTGTAATATCTTCTCAGGGATTGTTGTAGATATTTTAATATTCTTTCTGGTTTCATCAAGAACCAATCACACAACTATTTAATAATGGGAGCGACCCTAAATAAATAGCTTACGTGATCTACATAGAAGAAACTAACCTCAATATCTGTAGTAAAATGTAAAATATTCGAAATTCTGTCTTTAATTAAAGTGTTTTAGAGTATCGAGATGCTTTGCATTTCTTGTTCCCCAAAATTCCTCGCTGACGGCAGCACGAAATATTCGATCCTGCATAAATTACGACCTTATATATTTAAAAAATAGCATTATTAAATTTGGGGGCTCTTAAACATCGGGGCTCTCTTGTTTCTTTAAAGAGGACATGCGCCATTTTATAAAACGATACCACTCGAAATATGCCAATCGATGGCGCAGTGTACGCGAAGAGATAAAGAGACGGGCGGCTGTTGCGGGTGGCGTGCGGAATTTAATTTCAGTGTCATGTCGGAGGAGAGGAACCCTGCGTCGAGATGCAAGGGTGTGGGAGGAGGGGAAGAGGAGGGGAAAGTAACGGGCGGGGACGAGTAGAACGAGGATATTGGGAGCGATGGAGGCTGTGGACGTTCCAGGTTATCAGGGCGGCTGATGGGACGCAACAGATAGGCGTGACAGCGAGATGTCGCGGCGAGGTACGGTGACGATGGAGGGGGAGGGTGATGTGTGGCGAAGAGTAATTACGGTGGAGAGGCGTAGCAGAGAGTTGTGACAGTGGGGTCGAGGGGTGATATAGCATGGTTGTTATTAATATATTAATATGTGTTTGACTGCGTACATTTAAATAATCAACTACTGCACGAAACTTATTCAAAAATAATTCTAATTAACGGGAATAGCTCTGAAAGCAAACAGAGTTTTGTTGTGGTATTGGTGGTGGCGTTAGTGGCGCTACCGGTGGTGATGGTGTGCAGTGGCGATGGTAGTTGTGCTGATGGTGATGGTGGGGATGGTAGTGATGGCAATGGTGGTAGTGATGGTGATAGTGGTGGCGGTAGTGATGTAGCTGCTGCTGCTGGTGGGTTGGTGTGTCGGCGCAGTGTGTTTCGGGAAGAGTGATGTGGTGGCAATGTGGGCGGTAGAATGGGATGGTGGTGAGGTATGTGACTATTTGCTGGAAAGGGCGGGGCTGCGGCGGGAGAGGTAAGAGCGGAACGTTGGAAGTCGGACTGCCTAAGGACGGATGGGGAGTGAACAAGTCGTAACATACCCTCATCGGACAGGGAGGTGCCCATACAACGGTTCTAGAGTATTTATTCCAAGAAGGGCCACTTTGGTTGGTAAACAAATGAACGTCACAGGGCGATGGCATTGCAAGAAATAGTGTGAAGACATTTACAAATGAGCTAACTGTAAACGAACGCATTGACAAATTGAGGGCATGGACTACATAACCTGCAGTTATGTAGCCAGCAGTTGTCAAGCAGTAGTTGTGAAAGTGGTTCCTTCTTATAGTAATCTCTCTCTACCTTTAGAATAATGGCAGAAAAATTCTCACTACAATTAAACAATTTTAATCTGTTCCAATCAGTATTTAAACATAGTTATTAGAAATGATAGAAGAAATGTAATTATTTTTCATGAAAACTAACTCGCTTTAGTGTAAATACCGTGTATTTTAAGAGTTCTTATTATTCTACAATTGAGATTTTTCTGGCTTAAATAATACGTTGGTAATAAACTAGTAGTACTACGACAGCACATACAGTATATTTCTTGCCTTATTTCTAAATTTGGAATTTTCGAAATTCGAAGGCAGTAAGAAAACATCTAATATATGAACTTTTCTGAAATTCGAAAAATCAGGATTTATACGAAACGGAGGCCTGCACCATTCTTGTAAGCGTCTTTTACGCGAGGACAATGTTGAATAAAAAATGTAGAGTTATTTTGAAGACAATTTTGAAAATGATGAGGCTTCATTTAAAATACCATCAAAAGTGTCCGATTCAAATTCAGATGCCGAAAGTTCTTTTAAATTGATAGAGGAACATCAGTTATGAATAAAATCGCCCGAACGGTTTAGGCAAACTTTGACCATGGACGGAAGGAAGAAAACACGGACGGACGGAGACGGACGGACAGACGGACAGAGAGAAGGACAGACGAACGGACAGATGGACGGACAGATGGACGGAAAGATGGACAGACGAATGGACAGACGGACGGACAGATGGACGGACACAGGGACGGACGGACGGACAGACGGACGGACAGATGGATGGACAGACAGACAGACAGACGGATGGACGGGCAGACAGATAGACGGACGGACAGACGGACGGACGGACAGACGGACAGACGGACAGACGGACAGACGGACAGACGGACAGACGGACGAACAGATGGACAGACCGAAGGAAAGACGGACGGGCTGACAGTCAGACATACGTTTTGCCGTCTATCGAATTTTTGGTATCAATGATCTACAAAATCATGAATTCTGACTACACAACGTGCTAGAGGCAGTAAGTAAGCAAGATTTATCTCCCTTTTTGTTGTTTTATCGAAATAAGAGATTTTCTGTCCAAAATGCGCCGTTTTCCGGTGAACCATAATACTTTTCCTTCTGAAGAAGTAAGAGCAAGAAAGTAAAAAGAGCAGTTGAAATTATTGTGGAACTCAGGAGGTTGTTGATTCTGTTCAACTCTAAGTTCAATGGAATTTTAAATTAAATAAATAATGGCATCTAGTAATAAATTAATTTCTCTATGGTCCTTGAGAATGTGTATAATTTATTTGCGTAAATCAGACACATCAGGTTTCATATGACTACAGAAAACAAGTAATACAAAGTATTGAGATGTTAGTTTTAGAGAACTCGTATAAAACCTCAAGTGATCGGTGGTAGGGGTTAATATTTATTATCCAAACTTATTATCCAAAGAAAACTAATAACATTAATAAGAAAAAAATGTTTTAATACTCCATGGTCTCGTCTCTAATAAATCAATCTGTCAGTTTTCGGAGAGTGAGGGGTCAAATTTAAACGAAAACGTTAGCACACTTAAATGTAACCAAAATGGATAAAATGTTATATGATATTCGTCACGTAACAGCTTATTACAATTTTGGACTAGATATGAAAAAACGACCTATGTGCCTCGTTTGATAATTCTCCCTTTATGTATTGTGATAATATGACTCACGGTACTTCGTAACTAACTACTATTAATATAACATATTTTACACTTTTAAAAGAATGTAGAATATCCAAACTTGACAAAACTCCAATCTCGCCAAAACAACGACCACTCTACGTACTTATCCCTGACTTATATCGGAATAGACTCAGTGAGAACACGAGCGCAAGCATAGGGTGTCTGAAGCTGCCGTGAACATGCGCGTCTGAGCGGAGAGAATAAACAGCGCTGTTCGTCTGGCGTCGCTCAAAGCGCCTGTCGTCCGCTGCAAGTGCGCTCTCTGCCCTCTGCCCTCTGCTCTCTGCCCCAAAGAGACGTGCCTGTTCCGTACCCACGAGTGGCCACCTAAATTGGATCGCTTCCAGATTTGATCGACGTGAATCAGGCCTTGTTCAGAACACCTTTGAAAAGGGTGCCCTGTCCGGAGCTTGCAGCACTTTTTCGGTTTAATTTTGTGTGCCGATGAGGAACGGGAAAGGGAATATTAAACGAAATTGCTATCACAGTCTCGAGCTGACGGCTGACGGCTGATTGAGAGTTTCTGTTTGATAGATAATTTTGTGTGGTGAGCACACAGTAAAAATGCGCTTTATTGCATTTTCTTTGTTTTAGCACAATATTAGGCCATAATAGAACTTGAATTTCATTGATATTAAGGTTGCTTCTTGCTTGTTAGGCCATCGTCATAGACATAAAAGTTTGACGCATTTTAATTAATGTTCGGGGGCTTTGAGGTACTCCAACTGTGATTAGCAAGAAACTTTCAATTATATATTGAAGATATTTGGGAATGCCTAGATGTCTGATTTTGTAGTTCTGTCCTGCGTCCCACACTCGGTCAAAAGCTTTAGTGACATCCAGAAATAGAGCTGACGTATGATTTTCTTTTGAAAACTCTTAGCAATAATATCTGCAACTCTTGAAATTTGAGTGATTTGTTCGGAAACCGATCTCCATGTCAGGGATGGCCCTTGTAGTGCATTCGAGTTTATTTAACCGAACTAAAATTATTCTTTCCAACACTTTAGCTAAAGGACTATTATACTTTCTGCGTAATGCAGTTTAATTCAAAAAAAAATAATCGGCGAACACTTGGTTCTTTAGCATTTTAGAAATTCATTTGATCGTAGGCAACAATACTCAACGTGATTGTCTCTAGAATGAACGGGAATCATAAAATACATCATAAAAGTACAGAAATGATTAACGAATTGTTAATTATCGTTTCTTATATTCACTGAACTGTACAAAGCTTCTTCTATCACGTAACATACCAAAAAATAAAATTTAAATCACAATAATCAACACAAATTAACTGACATTAATACACACTGCGTACGCATGCACACATAAGCATACACAAAAACTTGAAAAATCTAATTAACGCATTCATACAGAGCTGAAACTACTTGCAGAACTGTTTTCTTGTTCAAATGTAAGGTTTTATGTTCATATATTGTCCTGTAATCTACTTCAGAGCTTTCTACGCGATGATCCAGCATCCTCGTCTCGTAAAGCGTTGTCACAGTTTTCCAGCATCTGCGCTCTTTCCGAGTACACACAATGCCGTTTGAAAATTCCCAGATATAAACGTTTTAACGTTTATCCTCATTCTTATTACAAGTTTTGGCATTCACCCATAATGTCCTCTAATTCCAAATGTGATTTAATAATCAAATGGTATGACGTTGTACACTTTCAAATAGTTGAAAAACTTACAACGGTAATGTAATAAACCTACATGAGAGGCAAAATGCTTGAAAACCACACTAAGGCGTGCGTGGATCATAATGAAAATCGTATACTTCGAGCGCTTCAAATCGTAGTTCGTTAAGTTTTCCCTTCATCAACTAGGAATAAAACTTCTAGAAAATGTTCTCTGGGAGTTCGTGCCACTGATATGTACTGTCAAAATCACTACTTAATCTGCGGTGGAGCTGGGCACCTCCACGAAAACCCACAGGTTTTCTTAAGGATCGGTTGTGCGGTAGTTACAAGAGCGTGTGCTTTCGCCTGTACCTTACGGTTTGGTTGTTAGACTTCCTAAGCGCTGCCAGTCTCTGTAACAAGCTCGGCATGCGGCGCCTCGCCGTCTGCATTTTGTTTCCGCCCTCGTGCAGCGCAGGCGTTTATGAGCGTCGACCCTGACCTAAGGCGGCGCCCCGCGGCAATTATCCTGCCCGCTTCTTTACACCTGAAATTACATAAAGAGCGCTATCCCCCCCCCACTCCGTCCGTGTTTACTTTTCCCAACCAGCCGACGCCGTGGGCGGAAGGGTGGCTCAAAGGGCGTCGGGAGAGGAGAGGGCGCAAGGGCGAAACGAGAGCCAAGGGCGCTGAAATGTGCGTGGAATAAAAGGATACTTAATCTGATACTTAGAGCTCTTCAAATTGTAGTTCATCAGGTTGCCCCTTCAACAACTAGGAATAAAATTTCAAGAAAATGTTCCGATACTCTCCATTTGGGGAGTTTCTACCACTGATTTGGATCGACAATACTACTATTTTGGTTCTAATCTGCGGTAGAGCTGGACACCTCCAGGAAAGTCAACAGATTTTCTTTAGGATCCGTTGAATGACGCTTCAAAAGGGGTACATTTCTGCCCAGACCTTACGGTTTGATTGTCAGACTTCCTCAGCGCTGTCAACCTGCGTTTCGCGCTGGGCCTGCGCCTGTGCAGCGCGCCCGCCGTCTGCATTTGGTTTCCACCCTCGTGCAGCGCATGTTTTTATGAGCGTCGTCCCTGACCTAAGGTGGCATCCCGCGGTAATTAGCCGACTCGCTTCTTTACACCTGAAATTACATAAAGCGCTCTATCCCCACACCCGTGTTTACTTTTTCCAACCGAGCGCACGCGGAGGAAAGGGACGGCCGCGAAGGGAAAGGGGAGAGGGCGGAAGGGCACCAAGGGCGAAAAGAGCGCCAAGGGCCCGCGCCGCGCAGGCGCAAACGGCTTAGCAGTCCTCCTCTCCAGAGCAGATAACGCCAGATTTAGTGGGGGACATACACTTTATTTAGATTGTGTTCCACAAAGGTTTGCCCACAAAAACCTTTTTAAAGCGAAATTTATTCTCGGAAGATAGTGTTTCTGGAGCCCCGGTCGGGCCCCACCTACTCCCCCTTGCACCCCCTTCTCATCTTCCGCCCTGCGGCCGCGGGAGGGACCCCCCCTACCACCGCCACCTCGACCGGAGGGAGTCCTTTGAAATAAGGATTCATAATGATAAAAATATTTCAAGGAGAGAAAAACGCGCGCGCGCAGATGTGCGCGGCAATATTTCGAGCCGCCCTTCCCCTCGACTGCCCCGCCCCCCTCCCGCTGCCGATGTCTGCGTGATGCCATTTTCACTTATCTGCGTCGATAAATCCGGCCGGCCACTTGTGTTCGAAGGTCTCTTGACCCTTTTATGAGGCTTCGCCAGCGGCGATGATTGTTATGTCCCGCGGCGCGACCGCGTGTTTTAATATCTTTCTGTTCTTTATTGGGGCTTGTTCGCCGCCTTTTATCGCGGCCGTGGCGGGGCGGGGCGGAGCGGGGCGGGGCGGGGTGCGGCGAGTCCGCACGTGGTGCCGCTGCCAGCCCAGCCGCCGCCGTCGCCGCCGCGCCGTCGAGGAGCTGAGTTGTGAGCGCCGAATGGCAGGCCTAGCTCTTGGCAGACGTCGACGACTGCTTTGGGACTGTGCGATGGAGACTTTATAAATACTAGTATGAGCCGATTCTGCTGAAGCATTAAGTGAGAATGGCCATTTTAAGAAATTTACTTCCTATTGGATGATGAGATGAAGTGGACGACTTAATTTCCTTTAACCCCAATTTTTTTACATATTGTTTTAAATTTAATATTTTATTTTGGATTGAACATTACAATGATTAGTGTTTAAAACACTTTGAATGTTTTACGGTGGCTTATATCTACTTATTATTACCTTACAATTATCTTACTAAAATTTTTAAAATTCAACTTACATTACTACTAGGTTGGTAGAGGATTTGTATTTGATACTTTTACTTTGGGTCGAGAACAGATTCCGGTAATTCTTCCTTCTAGAATATTTCCAGTTATTCATTATTATTATTATTATTATTATTATTATTATTATTAAAATTAGAGAAGACTTAAGAAAGAAATCTAATTATATGGAATAATCTTCTGCTTTTGAATAACTTTCTCGACAATTTTTTCACATAATCTAAGCATCTTTGATGTCCTTTAGTCTAAAGTGTTTCAGTAAAAAGTCAATAGAAATGTTTGTTATGTAAATGAGATATATTACTTAAATATTTATTTCTAATTTAAAAGAAATTGAATAACTCTGAGTTTTCTAAGAACGCAGGTTTTTTTAAAATGATTCTCAAAGAAATTCGAATGGCAGGACAATCAGGAAGTTTAGATGTTTTGGCAAATTCAGTTTTTGGGATTCAAGAATTTGAAGATTCAAATGAAAAGTTTTTAATTGAAATATTTTAAAAATTTAATAAGAAAACATCGTACGTTTATGTATGACTTGTTGTCCATTCCTGATAACTCATAAATATGCCAGTAATTTTTACTACTATAATTTTTGGTCTACAACTAATGCGCATTTCGCAGACATTATAGCACGTTTAAACTGGTTTACAAAATATATTTTTATCCTGTATCAGTACGTTCAATTTTTTAAGTATAAAAATAATCACTTCAAATTCTTAAAATTCAGACATCAAATATATTATAGTAATATGTAAAATATTAAATCACATTTTGCTTTGAAGTCGTTTGTATATTTTATTAGACTGCGGAGCTTTGATCTGGTAATTTTGTTTAAGGAATAATTCTTTAATTTCAGTACAATGCTTGGAAATTTTCAAAGTATACAAAGTAAAGTCCCCCATTTTGTTAAAAAAAATAGTGAACATGGTGTAAAAAAGAATAGCGTCCGCTCAAACAGTAGAGATCTGGCAATATTAATATTAGTGATTGTATTAATTAGATTCAGTTATAAAATAGATTATGTGTATATTTGCCACCAGAACTTCCTGATACAGCATCGTGATAATCAGTGAGCAGTTTCAACTGCGGAATATTCTTTTAGAGAATCCTTTATTACACAATATTCAATATCCTGGATTTTAATTGTCATTGCTATACCGGTCTGAAAACAAGATGAAAGCAATGGGGTTCATTTTTCATTTTTTGCATGCATTGTATTATTAAAACAGAGGGGCACTGCATCAATATCCAATCACAATGATTTGCGTTCGCTGTTGAGATCTGGTTCCATCCCAGTTATGTCACACGTTCATGACGTATACATTGTTTTTGAAGGTACAGTAAACAGCTGCTTGCAAAACATTCAATACGGTTATGATTTAGGTCGTACTTCGTATGTATATATTAATAGATGATCTCTTTTATACAAAATAAAAATCTCCATATTATTGTTTTCAGAAAAATGCAGATTATGTAACTAATTTTCCGACATTGTTTTTCAACATTTAGCATTAATCTGAAAAGGATTAATCTTAAATATGTACTTGACCTCTTGACACTTAAAATGCTGAAAGAAGACTAGAATATAAATAATAATTAAGGACTGTACTATGACATTTGAAGAAATTAGAGCTGTCAAGATAAATACTTGTAAATATTTGAACTTTGCCTTCAATTCCAGGGCAGTAGAATGTTCATAAAGGACACATAAACATTTGACTCTATGACATTATAACTCTAACATTATGGCTAAATTATAATTGGGTATCAAACGTATTCTGTACAATCAATTCTATACATCAGGGGTGTACAACATGCAAGATCGTACGGGAACAACTAAAACTTTAAATATGGTTGCAGGTCAAATTATCATTACTTGGGCGATTCACACCTGACATATCGGTATTGTTGAGCTCGGTACTTTGAAACGGGTCGAGGGATAGAACAATGCGTGATATCAGGCCATATCAGGCATAACGCAATGAAACACGGGATGATTTTTAATTTCTAAATTTACTCGAAAAATATCTTTAAATTTAAACTTAATCTATTATTACACAAAATGGGGTTGTCCCCGTCAGGGAGCGTGCACTAGAAGCTCTATATTGTCTCCCGACATGGATGAAAGGGACTTTCACTTTTCCCTAATAACCTTTCGCAGGCCAACAATAAATGGCATTCGAGCCGTATGCGGCCTGCGGGCCGCCAGTTGGACATCCCTACTATATATCGTTCGTGGGATGCAATAGTGGCAAACTAAAGAAATAAGCTGTTGAAATAAATGAGTTTGAAGTTTTCACGTTATATTGAAATGCATCATTCTTACATTGATACTTCTGCTCTTCGTCAGAAGTGAACAGTACTGAAAGATATGCTGCTGTTGCTGCTGAAAGGTTGACTAATCAGCAATTATGGAGAGTGCATTTGAATTTTATCACTACTGCAGCCTAAGAGCGATATAATAAGATAAGCGCTTAACATTCAGTAAGCCGGCTGAGAAACCTCCAGACCACCTAGAGATATAGTGGAGGGCTCATTTGTTATTCTGGGGAGCCTGCTTAACAGTGTTGCATTCAAGGCAAATGTTTGTAAATTGTACGTTAAATAATGTAACGTAAAATAAAATGTACGTTTACCTTTATTCTTATTGTTATACTTCTAATTAAATCTAAATAAAAATCTATTCTTGAACAGTTTTGAGATTTTTTCATTTCTTCATGATTGTCTTTGCGAGATATTAATCACATTTGATATATTGCATTCGTTCGCGCACTTCTGAAATAGTTTTACATCTAGGCTTCAGATATAAAAAATGTAAAACCAGCACAAACTTCCGATTAACGAATCTTATTTTACATTTTTACCATTTATATTTAACATCATATGATTTGATAGAGAACCAAATGACTAAAACCAAAAATACTGTGGACATTTCGAAAAAACTAGAAATGAATATGAAGATATTAAAAGTAATTAATATTCCAACGAATCGCATATTACTGGCCATCTGCAGAGGAAGTTTATTTTGCAAGTATTGATGTCTGGCTAACTGAAGTATGTCAGTAGTGACCTGAAGGAGAAACGTGGAGACGCGTAATGGGATGGCTATTTGGAGCACCCTGCTTCTTCCTTCACGAAGTAATTATAAAAGCCTGGATGTACAAAATAAATCTGGTGTTCATGAATGTAGATGTGAAAGTAGGTCACACCATTTTCAAATTTTTCTTGTATAGATTTGCTTTAAACAATTATTATATTTTAAGTTTATACCATGTTCCACATTAAATATTGAAAACAATCCGGTGCAATGTAACACTTTCGGTTCAAGGTAGACCAAGAAATTACCAGAAGATGAAGTTCATCTAACATTTTTGAGGGTCTTTAAATTTTTTTAAAGTATTCCGACACATCAGATTAAATGGAAATTCACTTAACTTTCTGCTTTATTGTATTCGAAGTACACTTTGTTGGCATTTGGTGCGAACTTTTCTGTTAACAAGCTTTTAAAATGCGGTTATAAACAAATAATTAACAAGTAGTGTTGTATAATATAAATTCGTTTTATGAGTTGACAGAAATAGGCAAAACAACATAAAAGTACTCTAAAACTAGAATTACTCTCTTTCAGTATTTATCAAATTTCATGAACTATATTTTTACGACTTTAACAAGTCGTAAATACATGAGGAGAGTAGATGTCGTTAAATCGATTTGATGTAACTGATGAACATTAATTAAATTTACACTATAACACATTGGTATTACATAGAACTACACTTCGCAAAGTGTTTATAAACCATCGGTTTAGGATTTGTTATTATCTTGTATTCGATATTTTTATATCTCTCAGGGGCTTCAATAGTGGCGCAACTAAATAATTCGAATTTTGAGTTAATGAACTCAGCAGAATTGCAGATTGGTCTACCATCAAGCAGCAACAGCAACAGTATTCCACCAACAAAAGGTAGAAGTACGAATGCAAGAATAATGCATTTCTATGTAAAAATTTCAAACTCATTTATCTCAAAGCATGATTTTTTTAGTTGTTCCAAACGATTTACTTACTTTTAATTTTTTTTATGTCAACTGAAAAAGGTATTACACTTCTTCCTCATGAAGCAGTGGCATTATAACCTTCTAATTTATTCTGATTTGAATATCATTATTTTTGCAATATTTGTGATAAATTAAATTAGAGTAACTATCCCTGGTAATGAGCCAGCGTGATTAGATGTATTGATTTTGTCACATTTTAAAAACTATATTTAACTAACTAAATTGAATATAATTTTATCTCTAGAAAAAGTTATTTGTCAGTGCCTTTCAGAGTATTTGAAACTGAGTTCTGGAATAGTACTCCAGTTGAGAAATTCAGAACTCTAATTAATTCTGAGAAACAACATCTCCATGAATTATGGGTAGAATCTACTCCGGTTCTGGAATTGCTCGAGAAAACTAATCCATTTGTTTCCCCGGAAGAGTTCATTTAGCTTAGCGAACTGCTGCAAATCATAGCTTTACCTAGCCCATCCTTCCCCGTCCAGTTTACGAGCTTCGAGTACTTTTCGGGCCCGTTATTTACAACTGGAACTCGCACCAGTCCCTAAGCTCCTAGCGTTCGCATCCGGATAAAATACAGCTTTCCCCCATTGCCTTTTGACCGGATAGGAAAATTCATGCATGCAAGGTGTATACTGTAACAGATCAAAACAGTGATAGAGAAGAAATTTATTAAATAAAAGGTGTGAAATCGTGAAGAATGTGTCTCCACAAGATGGAAGCATTGATTGCGGGGCGACTGATAACAACAAATGAAGATTTGGTCGAGAATGTATAGAAGACGGAAGCACAGGATCTCAAGCATGCCTCACTAGATATCACAGGGTTTCTATGGCATCAAATGTGCTGTCCGGGGGGAAAATTAAAGTATTGAGAAAGTGGTTCTCTCTCTTTGTCCATAGGAAACAGAGAGCTCTCATCATATTAGAGAGGGTGCATATATGCAGGCCGCTTTGTGGATGCGTAATTTAGCAATGTTCGGAGGAGATGGTTTTTATAGACAATTAATGGAAAAATTGGAGTGACGTTAATACACAAAAAATCAAGGACAATATTACGACGTCGAATATTCAATACTATTCTGAGGAATACGGCGATGATGATAGTTTTTTTGTTTAGAAAATCGTGTAAATGTGTGCACTCACAGACATTAAATGACATTAAATATTTATTGGGGAAATAAGGAATCAAAATTCTGATATGGTGATTGTTAGGTTTAAAAAATTAAATTTTTATTCTGTTAAAGTAGGTAGAATGGGTTAGTAATAGTTCGTAAATTAGGGTGATAATAATTTCTGATTTTTTTCTACCGTGATTGTTTCATTTTTTCTTAATTTCGATGTTATAATTAATAATTTTTTTAAAAGTTTCATGTGCATTTTTTATTTAAAGGAGTTACATTCAGAGGTTTCCTGGAGAACGCAAATGTATGCTGTGATAATCGTCGACCTTTTCTTTTCGTATAACATATATAAGACAAAAGAGATTGTTGGTATAATACATGTATGCATGCGTGAATAAGTAATAGATCGAACACTCAAAAACAACTCTTTCTAACGAACGTCTGTGATATACGATACTCTTTCTAATTCTCCATGTTGATGTCTCTCCGTCAATATATTTGCTTTTTCTTTATGCTTTTACCGTTAGGTTGCCGCGTACAAAAACAAATGCATAAAATCATGACACTAAATTTGTCATATCCGTTATTTACGGTCGTGCACGGACAATATTGTCATATATCGCCAGTCATAGTCTCTAATATCTGGGGCCTCATTTTCTGTTTTACGACTGCCCTATATTTTTTATGGGTGTTTCGCTCTTTCCTTCCTATTCATTTTCTTCTGGCTTCCCGTTTTCTTCGGAGATCGTTGAACCTTACTTTCATTTTTATGCGAGATTCATTTGCTCCTTGATTGGACCATACCAAAGTTTTATTGTTTCTCATTTGTTTTATATTCAGCTTGCAATCCCGTCTTTCAAGCCTTCCAAATAATCTCGTTTATCCGTCTACTATGGAGTTGCATCCAGAAGTCCGACGTTTCTCAAGTTTTATTTTGCGTGTATCATCCATATTTCTTTGTTTTCTCATAAATTTATTCTTGAAAAAAATTTGCTTGTATATATGGTGCTTGAGTGTTTTGTTCTGTACCACCCATTTTAAGTGAAAGTCGTTCAGTTGTGGCGTAGTGGTATTTGAGAAATTTTCAACACAAAAAATTAAATATAATGGAATCAGTGCATTGAAAAAAAACTTAAAGGGACACTTTTTGAACTCAGACAATATTAAATCAGTACTGTAAAATCTATTCATAACTCTACATTATATGTTTTACAGTAAAAATATTTTCACAAAATAATACATATTAATGAACTATTATGTCAAAAAGTAAAGAAGAAATACTGGATGAATTATAAGAGGGGCAAGCAGGGAATATTTTGATACCTTGATGGACATCTCTTGGTGACGATAGATATAGATAATCTATTTCAGATACTATTGTATAACATAAAGAAAAATTAAATATTATGAATATTCGTATCAATCATTCCAGTATGTATATAAATTCTCTTCGATAATTTAAATTCTCATCAGGAAATCTCATCAGTAACCACGTAATAGTATTTAAAAACACTTAGTTCTAACTAACGAAATAAACTGATGTACACAAATTCAGTTTTCGGCCAGGCGATACGTGTCGAGTTTCGCCTGTGAGTGGATGCGCAGATGTTTCGCTTTGGGGGCGCGTTCAACTTTATGCGACAGGGACTGTACGCAATACCCGAGGGTGCGCGAATCCCAGCACATAGTCGTAATCCGCAGCTTCTTGGATTGTCAGTTTGGCAACGCCGCCGCCGTCGCCGCGACGTCGCGTCGCGTCGGCCGGAAGTGCGGCATATTCGAGGCCGTGGCGGCTCCCGCCCCCGTGCCGCCGCCCGCGCTGATATCTCCGGCCGCCCCCGACCCCCGGACGCCATTTCGCGCCGGCGACGGCCGCCAGGCAGCGCGCGGGAGGGGGCGCGGCCCACATGCACGGCCTTCTCCAGGCACACGATACAAGAATTCAAATCAGTGATTTTTCTACCCAGATGACATTTGTAAGGGGTTTGATGTTGATGTAAATTTCATAGATCGTTTTAAAATAGTTTCCAAGGTAGAATAAGTAGTATTAATTGAAACTGAAGGGTTAATTGATAATTTAATTAAGTGACGAAACTCCAATTCCGATTGTTTTATGATTGATTTTTTTTATTAATTAGGGTTTCCAGGCGCTTCAACCGCTATGTTTATTAGTTCCGTTAGTGAACTGCATGTTTTTTTCGTGAGATAAATAGAGGTGATCTTCCCCACCCCACTGTATGGCGAGTTCCGGCGCCGACCTACCGTCGGCATACCGGTTTTCCCTCAACCACGTATCTCCCACAGCGGAGCACCGCCCTAGCCGGGACAACTTTCGACCATGCAAAGCCTGATAGTGTAGTGCATGTTAGTGTGTGTGTGTGTGTGTGTGTGTGTGTGTGTGTAAGTAAGTGGTGAAGATTGGACAAAGAAGAGGAAGGAGAGATTGCGCGTGATCCGTGGCCCATTTGTTAGGACACTGCTCTGACATTGCTAGTATTGATCGAAAAAAAACACGGAAAACCGTGCAACCGGCCGCTAGAATGCTTCTCCAGACAGTGACTGAACTTGACCTATCTATATGAACTAGTGTCGAATATCCTGCCACCGCGCCGGAACTCGAACTTAGGACCTCCCGGTCAGAAGCACTGAAGTGACATCACTTGATGCCCTAAGTCACTTTCCAGTTCTATTGTTCCTAGGTTTTATCTTGCATTATTTAAACACTTCTCTACCATATTTCCAGATATCGCATTTCTCCTACGTTAAACGGTATCCAAAAATTATTGAAACCTATCCTGAACTATAAAGCTGAATGTGAATACTTTCACTTCCAGAAAAAAAGTGTATCTTGGAGATACGTCACTTTAGAAGTACAGTGACACTTCTATTAAGTTGTTTCGGGGGAAAAAGTAGTCTTTAAGAGTTGTGGTCGTTGAGTGGGAATATTTTTTACAAAAAAATCAAACGTATGTTTACAAAACGCTAGTAGTATATGTGCATGAGTTTTGAAAAATGAAACATTTTGACCAAGTTGTATATTGCATTTTTCACAGAAATACCCTTTTAGAATTATTTAATCTTTTTAAAAATATTTATATCTCCTCGTGGGTAAAAATATTTTAATCTTTTTTCGTTTTACCACTGTCGATAGTTGTCTTCAGCTAACGAACCTCCATTTTCTTGCGTTGGTCTCAATTTGTTATTTGCGTATCCGTGGCACATTTTATACCTTAGAAGAGCTCAAACCTTGCTTTTCTCTAACTTATTCGTAGAATTAAAAAACCTCAAGCAAAGGGGTGGGATACATTCTGGGTTCAGCAAGTCAAACACTCTCATGTTACGGGACAAGTTGATAACACTGACTTTCGATATCGATAGTCTACCTCTACGGAAACGTCGGTGTACTGGATACTTAAATATTATCTGAAAGTGGTCTCTTGAAAGAGGTAAATTAAGAAAGTTGCTGTTGAAGGGCAGTTCGGTGACCTGGGTGTGGGATAGTCTTTTTACAGTGGTATAATTTGCATTCAATGTGTGGGTTTAGTAAGGGTGGTCTTTTAGAGAAGGTTCACTCTTAGTCTTCAATTATTGATGGAGTATTTCTAGTTACAGTTTTTCGAAATTTTAAAAACACATTATCACTTGCCAATCTGCATTTCGTGGGTGGTCGTTCCTATTTGATACTTCAATTCGAAGTGCCAAATCTCCTCCTGATCTTGACGTCCATCCTTCACCTTTCGCGTATGTTTAGTTGCAAAGTGTCCCGCGTTCTGCTGCCTCCCAGATTCATGGTGCGCTTAACTGTTAGTTGTTCAAGATACATGGGATACTGTACATTCGAAAGGAAGGGTTTAGTTTTAGTTTTTCTCTGTTTTGTAGTTTTTCTTTGTATTATAGCCATTGCAGTAGTTCGTATTCTTCTACATTATATTATAGCATGGTTTTATTATTATTTTAAAGAGAGCAGACTTTTTATAGAATAATAGTTTTCATCTCTTAAAGTCTAAATGATCTGGTGCCATACTCTGTAGTTCCGCGGTTCGGGAATACCGCGATTCGAGGTTACCTAGCAAACAGTGGTTTTCGCAGAATGATATATTGCTTGTATGAAGGGTCCCGTCACATCCCATTACGTTTTGATAGCTCCACAGTTATTGACACGACTCTGGGTCAATATAGGAATTTGAAAGCTCCGGCGGAATCAAGTCCTAGAGCCTTGCTCTTCGGAAACAAATCGTGATCTCCGTGAACTAAAGTGAGAGTAAATATACAAAAGAATTTAAGAAAATATATAAACGTTTAACGTGAATTACATTTTCCGCTGGAATATCAGTTGAATATTTTTGTAGCCGTGGATGGAGAACGGATATTATAAAATATGCAATGCAATTACGATTCATTTTAGACAACACAATTTACTACAATTACGGAATTTTATTATTGAAATAAAAATAACAAGATAAATACAACAATCCTTAGATTTTTGCTACATACGTAGTTTAAAATATTTCCATAAATCTTTCTTACACAACACTGTTTTGAAAGAGGATAAATGATTTCTGTTAATGTACATTAAAACAAGTATTATGAATGGTTATATCCTTAGAAAAAAATGACATTTACGAAATTATATAATTTTATATAATTATTTCTGTTAAAACTATAAACATTTGAAATATAAGTTGGGAAGGAAAAATTGTTCATGTGCTTATAGTAGCCTATCGGTCATTAAAATTCGTCTTTTAAATGCAATGCCTTTTTCATTAACGTATTCATCAGTGAACTCTGCTCATTCACTACATATCCACATTATTATTATTATTATTATTATTATTATTATTATTATTATTATTATTATTATTATTATTATCATTATTATTATTATTGTTGTTGTTGTTGATAGTATTTAGCTCTTGAAAAATGTCATTTTTTATTTGCATTTTGGTCCAATCGACTTACAAGTGAAATATTTCATTTGAAAGGTATTTGAAATTTTGTTCGTATCGAAAATCTCCGCAATGGTCTTGATGGCTTACTAAATCTATAGTTCTTAGATTAGCAATTGTCAAACACAAGAGTCTTAAAACAAAGGTTTCTCTAGAGGACAAATGAAACTGCATGAATATGGTTGCTGCTGTAGAATCACGAATGTTCCTAAAAATAAAAGAATTTACGAAGAACTTCCCACGCGCCAAATGAGTACAAAGTCCACGAATGATGAGGTTGTCCACGTGGAATGTTCTAGAAAAGGCTACCTCGGAACAGAAAGGTAAGTACTTGTCACAGGACTCAACAATGGTCTATAACCCTGAGTTATTGGCTGTGTTAGCTCGAACAAGATTGACAGACCCGGCAAGGAAGCAGACCAGACAGTGCGTTGTCTGCAGGTAAGTACGTAACACGTCGAGAGGGAAGCACCCCACGGGTGAGGAGGATGAAGCGACTGTGCCGGGGCCAGAAAGGCGTGCAACGGGCCCGGGCGGCGAGGTCGCCGGCGCGAAAGGCGGTGGCGGGGCGAGGGCGGAGGAGGGGAGGGCGGGGAAGTCGGTGCAGCCGCGGCTCGTAACCCTCCTGCTTCCTGCCCCGGCGAAGGGTCTTCGTCCCAGGAAATTGCGGCGTGCGGCTATTTGTAACCTGTTTAGACGCGGAGAAATGAGAACTCTCGGAGTTACAGCCGTCCTGCGCGTCCTTGCTCCCGCCGCCGCCGCCGCTGCCTCTTCTCGGGGTTTGTTGCCGTCGCGGCAGCCTCCCACCCACGCAGCTCGCTCTGCTCCCCCCCCCAGATAACCGTCCCTTTCAGTGGGCATCGCCACCTCTATCCACCCTTCGTATGCTAATATCCGCCACCTCTATTGCCACCTCTTGTCTGAAAGTCTCTACTACCCTCACTGTGCCACCGGCCCACCACACTTTCAGCCGTCCCTCTTCTCACCGTCTTCATCGCCCCACTGATCCCATACTCACACCAACTTCATCGCCGTCACTGCTTACTCCGTCTCCACTGCCCGTTTCACCTTCATAACCATACTCACCGCCCTGAAAGCTCTCGACGCTTTCACTTTATCCATCATCCCTCTGCCTCTATCTCCCCTTCCACTTTCCCCGCCTCACTTCCTTCTCCCCATCTCCGCTGCCTGTAACGGCTTCATCACCTTCACCACTCACAGTCCTCGCTGCCCTCATCACCTCAACCACCTTCCCCGCTTCCGATGCCCATACATGCGTCTCCTGACCCAAGAGTGAGAACGGCTTTCCACGAACTCGCCTCACTGCCGTGAGCTTTCCCATTCTCACAAATTATTCTCGTTGCTTCTTTCGCTCACACCCGTGTGTATTTTGCACTGCCCTTTCTTGTCGTTCTCTTGTATTTGACACTTTGCTAACTTCACTTCTTTTAGTAGTCGGCTACCTTTGTCCTTCGAATCCTTTCCCCTTCGTAGTTCTCTCACACATTCCAGTTCCTTGAGTTTTTCGCAACACGACACCACTTAGTTCTTGCAGCTTTCCAACTGTTGAATGATTTATCTTATCCATTTACTCGTTATTTCCTGTCAAGCCCCTGTATTTAGCATTCGTAGCTTTCTTTCGCAATTCATCACAGCTCGCTGTCTCGACTTGCTCCTTTTTTTCTTCACCACTATTCCGTCACCTATCGAGCACTGTGGTGCACAGTCCCTAGACCAGCAGAGATAGTTCAGTGACATCATCAATACCTTTGCAGCATCGTAGACCGGGGTCCAAAGCTTCGAGTCTCGTCGATGTTTCTTTTTTTGACACTATCTACAAAGCTAGATCAAATTTAATCACCTTGCGTGGGAGAATTCTAGCGGCCAGTTGCTCTGATTGGTAGTTCTCCTCATTTATCTTATCAATACCAGGTGAATGTTGAAAAAAACCTAACAAAACATAACCCGAACGACGGATTGCGCGCGATTTGTCCTACTGCATTTTTGTTTCCACACCCCTTACACAGACACACACATACGATCTGTCGGGCATTACGTATATTCTTCCCATAAGGGACTAATGATCTTGCGGAGTTAATACTCACTCATTCCAAAACTTTGTCTTCAAGACTTTGTAGCTTTCTTTCATCCGCATTCTTGATTGATTGATTAGTGTGTCTGGACGCGTCAACTGATAAAGTCATTACTTCTGTAAAGTTAGTGCATATTTTTGTTGGATGGAGAGATCCGGCTCCTACCTACACGTCGAGTTTTGGGAATTTTCCGATCCAGGTACCTCCTATCAAACCTCGGGGAACCATCGATGCTAATATTGCTCTCCAGACAGCGGCTGAATTCGATCTAGTTATCTAGCTAACGGCGAAAAACCAGCCACCTTCGGGACTCGAATGGTAGGGTCTCCGGGCCGGAGGCACTGCAATGACATAAATTGATACCCTGAGCCACCTAAGACGGTCTGCCTTCTCGAGAACCTCCCCTTCCTCTTGCCACCGCTAGTCCGCCTCCCGTACGAACCCTGTGGAACACCAACTCTCCTCGCTCTGCTCTCGCCCTCGCGACGTCCGTCCTTGGCGCGCGGTCTCCGCAGTAAAATTATTGATGGAGTCGCGGATTCTGTTTCGCTCCTGAGATCGATGCCGGAGCCCTGTTGGGCCGCTGCGCTGCAGAGCATCCGCGCCTACGAACGGCCACTTGGAAGCTTTCGCGAAACCCCTTGCCGTGGCTGTTTGTCTCGCCGCCTGCGCTGTGGATCCTTCTTCCGGTGCGCCAGGCTTCTGTGAAGCCTGCCTTTATGTTCTCGGAGATTTTATTTCATTGTGCAGTACATGCTGGTTAAAGAAGATGTTCGTCTGTATTTGCTGAGAAAGTAATAAGTACTCATTGAATTACGGAAACGAGTTCTTCTTGGTTTTTATTTTTTAATATCACAATTTTCCCGTATTTTGTGTTTTTTGTTGTTTTGACTAGCTTTTACTGCTTGGGGGTTCGAATACAAATAATAATTAATTTAAAATATCATAAATATTATTAATATTTAATAATATATTTTATATATATTAAATATAATTATTTAATCATTAATGAAATAAAAATACAAATCATTTTTATTGTTGGGCTTCACGATTAAAGGTACAATGAAAAGCTGCATGTTTCATAGTTTATTTCATGAGACAAAATTACATGTATAAAAGTATGAAAGTAGGACAATTCTCGTGATTCCAATGGATTAATACAGAACTATTAATGAGAGTGGCAAGTAATGCGCATTAGAGTACTAATTTCATAGCTATCTGGCGTCGTTATGCCTCTCCGAGTTTGCTGAGTAGTTTAGTGCAGCCATTACAATTTGGAAAGCAAATTCGATCGTATCCTAGACAACGCTGTGAGAGAGGTTCCCCGAAATTTGTTGTGAGTGCTGCGAACTAATGATGCTTGTATAATTCGAACCACTATTTCACAAATGGATATTAAAAGCCACTGGATAGAGATATATTTAGTAAGCTGAAGTAGTGGAAGAGGGGTCACTGATATATTTGTTATAATAAATTTTTTTAGTTTTTTTTCTAAATAAATATTATTTGTTATTTGAGATCAAACTGTTATGCCACTGAAATTACATTATCATATTACAGTATTATAATAGTACACACTTTTATCCAATGATTTCTGCGAAGTTTTTCCTTTGCACTCTTGTGATTGTAATATGAGGATTGTGAATATTTTCGGTATGAAAAAATGAAAGTTCCTTGAGTTCCAACGCTTACGAACTGAGAAGCATATTCTAAAATTTGGAAATCATGACTAGCAAGGAGACCAAAATGTTCATTTTGAACTAGCTATGGGCTTATGTAATATTGTCAAGAATCCTGTTACATGTAATGGCTATCGGAAATTTCATTAGGTGTAGCCAAGATGTAGAGGTTGAGGTTCTCTGTGCTATTGGGCAGAATGGATCATCGGTAACCACTCGTAACTCAAGCGAGGTGAATTTGTACAAACTTAATAAGATATGTAAACATTTCAGTATGTGTATTCCTGTTTGCTATAAATATTTAATTATTTTGTTTATTTTTTGTATTGTTTATAATATCATATTGTCTGATTATATTTTGATTGTTAATTGTATTGCTTCTACTTTCAAAACCCTGATACAGGAATAATATATTTCGAAACGTTAGCAAACTAAAAAAAATATGTACCAGACCAATATTTTAATATCTACGTAGAAATATTAACCATTTCTTTCAATCCGAGAAGTAAATACAGTGCCGAGTTGCTATTCTCGACAAGTGCGTAATGAAATTTCAATTTAAATTGGGACCAGATTATAAGCGTGTAATAGAACCTGTATTATGTATGTTCAAAACTTTTAATATGAAATAAGTCTTGTTCCTTATTTTTAATTATATATTATACTACAAAATATCTCTCTCCGAAGTTTACACATTTATACAGAATATACCTCAACTTCTAATATAAGCGTTAATGGAAATGCATCGTAGAATACAAATAAATCTGTAATTATTCATCATTATTTTGGATATATAAGCTAAAACAAACTAGCATTTGAAAATGTTTATTTTTCAGCATTCATGTGATCCTCATTCATAATAACATTAACAAATAAGACAATGTAAGAACAAGTGTTCTCTAGGTATCTATATTTACTTAAATTAGATGTTTTCAATAGAACAACAATCACCATCAGAGCTTGCAACAAACCAAATTTTGCAACAATGAAGAAAAATAATTGATTGATTTAGGAATCCTTGAGAGCGAAAAATTATTGAACGAATTACGTCAACAAATGTATATTTAACATGTAAATTAACAATTAAAAGTAATGTGGTAGTAGTTGGAGAAAAGTCAAATCAATTCTCTTGGTGTTATAAATTGTTTATATGCGATTCTGTTTGCAATTATTTCTACTGAAAACGACAAAACAAACAATTTATATATTGAATGTGGGGTGAATCAGACATGACGTTAAATCCACTATAACTACGGAAAAAGGCGGAAACGGAAAGTGGTAACTACTACATAGTTACCGTTTCATCATTTTTAAATTTTCATTAGACTTAGAAAAAGTACATTATCAAAGTCGATGCACAATGCTTTTAATACTCTCGACATTCGCATTTATGTCATTGGTTGGAGTAGTACACTATCTATTTTCTACCGTGTATTAATACGCACTACACCATCGCTTCATTCCTATTACATTAATTTCTATTAAATAGTAATAATATTAATAATAATAATAATAATAATAATAAAAATAATAAATGCTCACATATGCGTTCTTTCCAAAGTAAATTTGATTTTTCAATACTAATTTGCGCATGCAACTGGGAGTAGCGGACTCTGTCTCACGCCCACAGAGGGCTGAGGGCTCGAGTTAAACTGCGCTCTCAGCGCCCACGCGCCGCAACAGGAGGCCGTGGAACGCGAGCGCCCTGGAGTCGGATGGCGTGCCTCCTCCACCCAC
>BOPP01000040.1:6453513-6523881 GCA_017312745.1 Gryllus bimaculatus | reverse complement strand
GGGCGCGCATCGCCGCGGGAACAATTATCGCCGCGAGGGGCGCGCGTGCACGCGATATAGAAGCTCTTTGTGCTCCCGTCAAACGGGGTAATAGGCGGGGCCGGGCCGGCATCCGCGCGCCGGTGACGGATCGGCCGTGAGAGGAATGCGGCGGCGGCGGCGGCGGCGCGGAGGTGGCGCCGTCGCCCGCATAGCGTCGAGCGCGCACGGACTGCTAATAGTCAAATGTTTGCCTTCCTAGGTAAACGTGCGTTCCACGTTGCCTTGCTGAATGACCTAGTCGAAAGCTGTTTATAAGCTGTACTATAAAAATATGTAATTTTTATCGACGGAGCACAAGAAAGTGTCACATCTAAAAGATCGACTTTTTCTATAGTAAAATGATGAAATATGTTTAGAAACAATAATCGGTTTTATTAATCAAATATTTATGAAAGTAGATTGCAAGGCTGTCAATATACGGAAGTAAAGTACTTTGTTTTCGCTCACATTAAAGTCGTTCTCACGAATAATGAAAATGCTTTAAATGTGTCACTGTTCTTGCGTATTGGCAATACGGCTGGCTAGCACTTCCATTTGAATGTTGTTATGAACTTCATAATAAAACGTATGAATTTATTAATTCATCGTACGATTTTTAGCCAAACATATAAGAGAAATTTATTTGTATGTTAATGTTATAAAGTAATGAAATGAAATAAGTAATGTAATGAAAAAACTAATTTGATTGGTTAACTCTGATCATTTGATACGGGAAACGATTTGCCGGAATGAAATGTTTATGCAATTGGAACATTGAGATAAATGCAACATTCGTTGAAAACTGAGTAGTAACTTAAAAAAAGAGTTTGAAAGGCATGCAGAGGTCGTCTGTCGATCTGTTACATAAGGGACGGAACAAATATAAAAATCAAGTGTGTAAGCTTCAACATATTAATAAGAGAAATAGGAAAATATAACGACTAAACATTTTAAAAGTTAAGTTTAACGAATCAAATGAGCAAACAAATATTCTTGAGGAAATTAGCATCCACAAATCGCATCAAAAACGTCGGGCCGAAGAATAAAGAGTATACTTCGAGCGCAATTCAAAACCCTATTCCAGTGACTCTGCAATGACAGTTTCGAGACTTCGATGAGCATTTCAATAATATCATAATACCTTGTACCAGTGCTAGAATCATATATGAGGGATGGCCAATAATTTGATGAATAGTTGATACTGATGATGAGATTAATAATAACGTTGAAATAGTAAAATTAGGGGAGAGGGGAAACGGGATAATCACTAGTAAACATTCTGCCCCTCGCTTTGTCCTCAAATTCCATATTGAGGGGCAGATGTAGTTTTAAAACAAACGCTAAACTTGCGATTTTCCTCTGAGAAAGTAATGTTACATGAAACATAATTAGGAAGCTAGGATATTACAACAAACGTATTTGTTGTATTTGAAGAGAAACTCTATGTCTGAGAATGTCTGTTTCAATGCGTGTATCCTTTGCGACATTTACAAATTTATCATTATGATTTAGCGCACACATGCACAAGAAATGTGACGCATCTAAAAATTATCGTTACTGAGCAAAAAAGTTTAATCGTGAATGGAATAGTATATTTTACGGCCAAAGACAAAGTGCGACGACTCTTTACCAGTTGTACTTTCAACACACTTCCTGAAATTTTTACTGGTAAAATTGTAACGATTTCTAAACATATTTCTTCACTAAAATGAGATGTTCACTTCCCTGTGTTCTGACGATATAAATTTTGATGGTAGTTATTTGAAATAACTAAAGATCAGAAAAGATTAGCCGTTCGGTAAAATCTTGGGAGAGCAGAACTAAAATAGCTCAGCGACATCGTTCGGCATATTTCTTTTGCAGCATTGTCTACTGGAAAGTCCTTGGGTTTTATCTTCAGACTGTGTAACGAGCTATATCGCTGTAGGCCGAATTCAGCCACTGCTTACCTCAGCTGCTCTGTTCGGTACTTTTCATGGTTTCTTTGATCAATAGCAGGTGGAGCAGTACCCTAACAAACGAACCAAGGTATGCGCAATATTTCCATCATCGTCCTTAACCCGTCCTCTCCCCTTACACACAAACATTTACACGTAGACAAGTGAAATTTTCAATGACTAACTTGATTGAACGTCTGAATTTTATTGGTCTCTCAGTTTGAACTCACGTTGGTTGAGAGATGTGACGAATACTGTGGAGAGACTCCTGAAAACTGTGGTAACCGTCGTAAGGTGACTGAAGTCGATTCTAAAATCTAATTGAAAGCCCTGATGAGAACAAAATTAAGTTCCCAATCATAGGCAATCTAAGCTTATTTAGTTATTGACCAACTCTTCATGAAAAATTAAATGTAAATTTATTTCCTTAAATGTAAAATTAAATGTTGCAAATCGAAGAATTACTTGTTGATAGAGAATTCAAGAAGTCTTGCACTTACTTGCACATTACCAGGGTTGCTCGAATGGAAGATTTTGGGCTCAGTCACCCGCTGCAGTGGCCTGCGGGTTACTGCCACTCCTCAGCCATATTCCATGACTTCTGACTGACTCAACCACCAGCGAGTTACATCGGTTGGCCGCACACAAGCGCTGATCCCCGTCCCGCCAAATGCCGACCTCTTGCGCACCACTACCACCACCAACTACCACTCATTTAGAGAGATCAGAGCTTATGCCCTTCTGAGGAGATGCATGGAGAGGAAAAATCATGTATTCCCGACGTGTAGGACCGACAAGGGTGGCTCAACTGATGCCACTGCCTCTAACTAGAGGGTCATACGGTTCGAGTCCCGACGGGGGAAGGAATTGCGACATTAGTTAGGCAGCTCTTCATGAATTACTTATCAATCAAGAGCGGTGAGATCTCTTACCACACAAGAATATTCGTCTATTAAAACTCATAACCTGAATGTCTGTCAATACAATAATTGTGGAATTATAGAATCAATATCCTTTCTATCAAAATGTTTAATTTTGATAGAATTTTATCGCAGTTTACAATTTGAAATATTATTTATGTATTTCACTATAATTGATAATTGCTTTGCTGGAGGATATTCTAATTCATATCATTTTTGTGACACTAAGTGTCCAAAATACTGTCACGTGTCCAGTGACGTGTCACCAACCGGAAGCAATTTGTACAACCCTTCTTTTAAACCTCGCATCAGCTGATCTGGGTGCAGTGCCCACAAACACTAGAAGGTAGTGCCCGCGACCTTGGCATTCCTGAACCAGGGAGACAAACCTTTGCATGTCAACTTGTATTGGTAACACACTGGAACAGAAAATTACTCGTGTTATGCTTACGAATCCGTAACACCTTAATCCGACCCTAGACAGGGGCAAGTGACCAGCTAGCCGCGCTATACTCGTACCAACCCTGGGATTAAAACTGGGTGATTTTCTTTGAGAATAAAATGGTCTACCGTGCTACTCCGAAACGAATATATACTTTAAACACGTAATGCAATATCGAATACAATCCATCTTCTTTCAATTATAAGATGTGACTCAGAATAGTATAATACGAATGTTTGTTCCACAAATGAGTACTATATCACGGATAGTATGAATATTTATAATTTGATTTAATTGTAGTGACTTCTGACATTCTACGAGCTAGATGCGGTTATCCAATGGAGAACTTCGATACGACTTCATTTTTAGCATTGAAGCTCCCGAGTGAAACACCGCGTCTCAGCTGATCAAATATCAAAAGTCACCAAATAAATCGGAGAATACAATTGTTCCTTGATCCGTCACTTCGCTGCAGCTTACAGGTTGAGCACGACCGTCCCAGCGTATCTGCGCGTCGCCGGCGAAGGCCACGGCGGTAGAGGCGGCGCCGGGGGGCGGCCTGTAAGTAAATTTGTGCCAAGCTGTCGACAGCATTATGCAAAACGCGGCCCCTGCCTTCTCTGCTCCCGGGGCGGCGTTGGCGTCGGCGTCGTCGTCTTAAAACTGAAATATCTCTGGGAGTGCTTCTTTTTGTCGCCACCAGGCGGCGACGCCGCCGCCCGGCGCAAGCGTCACACACCGACACGCACGCGCGCACGCATTCACGCACGCGCCACACACGCGCTCTCGTGGTGGCGCCGCCGCCGCCGCCCCCGCAGAACGCGTTCTTGCACAAAAGATGAGCGAAGGCAGAAAGTTTTGCCGCGTTCGTTATAACAATGTCAAGTGTATACACTAAGCTCGGATAACTAAGCAGTTAATACATAATTCAAGAGCCTCCGAATATGTTGGGCGGCGCTTCAAGCACTAGAGGCCGCCGGGACGAGCCGCGCCAGATACGTCGCCTGCAGGGGGCGCCCCCTCGTAATTGTTAATTGAATGTTGTTGCTGAATATGGCGTCGCGCTCTTTTTCTCGTTTGAAAAAAAACCGGCAATGCCTACTAACATGGAGGGAAAGGTATCCTTTAGACTCCTGATACGTTGAATACATTGTAGCGTGGGGAAGTAAGCACTCAGATATGAACAGTGTATACAATTTTATTTATAAAATAATATACGGCATTGAATATACTCTCGTTTAGAAGTTCAAAGTATTTCCCGACCGCCAGCCATCGTATTCTCCTGTGGGTACACCACATTTACCCCACAGAGACCCCGCCTCTCCAGTGCTCGCTTCTACACATTCATATGACTTTCGTCATCCGTGCGATGCACCAATAAGCACCAGCCTGAGCGTGAATTTTGCGCAAAGCGCGAGGTTTTCACGAGAAAAACCCACCGGCGTGAGCGAGTCTACTTATTTTATACCCATGGGCTCACCCCCACCAGGTCATCGTTGAGCGTGGGAGGAAGGTTTGCGTACTACCACGTGACACCCTAGTTGCTCGAAGAGCAAGTCGGCGGGCACTGAGTTAAAAATATCTGCACCCCTGAAGCGATGGTACTCCCTTAAACTATGCGAGCCTCCTCGCGTCTACCCGGCGCCACCCAGCTTCACGGCATCGAAGGTGGCGCCATATTATTCAACTCTTTCTAATCAATTGAAATAATTTAAAAAAATGTAGAGCTTAATTTAAGAAATTGCGATATGTTCGAAGCATTAGGTAATTTTCGAAAGTATTTTGTTACTCCACTTCACCCAATTATTTAATTTAACAGAAATATTGAATGCTACTATACAATACTTATTCTATAGGTAATGATACTAGGGATACTAATGATAAAGAATACCCTGCTGTTAATACGGTATTGTAATAGGAATATACGTCATGAAGAGCAATATGTATTGTGTCCTACAAACTTCTGAAAATTGTTGACATTACCATACTTCAAATAAAGTTTGTTACTAATAAATGCTTTTAATTTTGTTTAGTAATTTGTGTGTGGATCGTTTTCCGAACATTGCAAAACTACACTTCGGGGTCGTAAAATTACATCAAGAACTTCATTCATTGAATTAAGACCCAATTTCTAGTTGAGAACTGCAATGGCATGTGAAGCAAAATCGTTATAAGGCAATTATAATTATGGCTCTCACGTTAAAATATCAAAATTACAGAAAGAAATGACATACGTAAAATAATAAAAGTAACGAAATAAATGAATGTGTAATATTTAACGGAAGATGTAGGTTCACTATATTCCTCACAAATTGCTAAATATATGGTTTGTATTTGAAGTCATATTTTTTCATTGGTAATACAACGAAGTGTATTCAGTCTACAAATCTTTCATTATACTATTAAAGGGAACTTTTTCAAAGTTCATAAATAACTTGACTTCTTTACGATAATTGTAATAAGCAAAGTTTTAGTGCTTTATTGAAACAATATAATGAATAAAATAGGTCATGCTTTTGAGTGAATTTGGAAAGCGATGGTGCAAAATATTGGCGTCCCACAAAGAAACAGCCTGCAATTTTGGTAAGGGTTAACGTATCGGGTGAACCGTCTATCCGATTCTAGCTGCAGGATACGCAAACAAGGTTCGAATCCCGGATGGGTGAAATCGGAGTGTGCGGGTCGCTGCTAACGTGGCCCGACACGCGGCGCGCCCCGCGGCGGCTGTGTGAAACGCAAACAAGCGAGCATCGAGCTGCGCCCTCATTACGTTAACGCGGCGTGTCGTGGCGCGCTGTGCCGTACGGGGCCCGTGCGAGGCCGGGCATTTTCTGACCGCCCACCCCGCCGAGCCCGCGTCATCGTCAGCATCATTGGCATCCTTCCCGTCATCCCCTTGTTATTACCTGCGCGGATGGAACGGGTCACGTGGTCGCTCGGCGCGTTAATGGATCGGCGGCAAGCGGTTTCGGGTTGCAGAGTGGAAAACGCGCAGCAGTTACGTAAAAACAGGGGCTGAGAGGATTGAAATCCCCTCGTGCGGATGAACGGCGCGTAATTATGCTCTCGAAATTTGTTGAGATGTTAATGTTGAGGTGTGAGTTTGGGATAATCGGTCACACCGGGCATGAATTGGAAATGGAAGCATGCGTAGGTCATTAGGGTACTTAACGTGTCTCTGTGGATGGAAAGTTTATGCAGGTAACGCACTTAGGTAAAGAAAATTGCTTGTGAGTTTTTCATATTACAAAACTGAGAGGTAGGACTGGTAAGTTCTGAGAAATTGAAACAAGTATTTTTCCTCTTCAAAAACTATATCAATTTTTATTTTGACACGTCGCGAAGTCTCTGTCCTGTTTTAGATTTGAGTAAATCTACAGAAATTTATTTTTCGTGAATGCTATTTTATTTATTTTTATTTAGTAAACATTTTTTACAAATATCAATATTTTATGTGATTTCAATATGTGGTTAGGCTGAAAGGATTTAATCAATTTGCAAAATGTACTCATTATACACAAGCTATTAACGCTTTGTGCTAATTTTTGATAAACCTTTCCGTCACTATAAGCAACACTTATTTCACGGTATATGCATTCTTGGCCTTGTAAATAAAAAAAATCTGTTGCTCTTATGCCGACTTTATGTATTATTTACGTTCTACTCGCATAAAAAACGTAAATGTTACAGGGAAAGTTAAAATAGAAGGCTGATGCAGACTTTCACTTACTAAAGAAATAATCAATAATACTAAAGTGTTGGGTAGAAACGAGTAAATTAAAAATACTTTAATTTTCGAAAATATTTTCAAACCATAACGAAATACATTCTCTTAATTATTTGAAATCTCCAAATACTCTTTTGATGATAATATCAAGTTTCAATTACTCTATCTCTCTTAAGAATTAAATATTTTTCCCGTTCTCATAATGTTTGAATGAAATATTGAAATTGTTTTATCACGAGGGTAGAGCTGAATAGATCCAATCAGGACAAATTAATTTATGATTTTGGTGAAATGAATTTGGTTGTCAACATTCGATAACTGCGTGAAAAGTCTTTACATTACAATAATTAGCTAATTTTACTCATGGGATATACGTTTATAATTTCGTTGTTGTAAAGTTCTGATTAAATGCAAATGTGTAAATAGCAAGAGTAATAATAATAGTATTTAATTTTCGCTTCAAATATACACTCATGCCTTGTAAATAGAATACGTGGAGTACATTAAATATATCCCTGTAGAAGATAAAAGTAACACAATATGGTCTACCAAAATTAATTAATGAATTAAATATTCAAACAAACTCAGTATTTTATTCAAAACTTCTGTTTATTTTAGTTAAACGAGATGTACATATGCTATTTTCGCTTCGGGCAATTTTTTCTTTGATGTATATAAGACATTTGAAAACGAAACGTTTCTTTCAGATTTATAAATCTGCATAAAAATAGCATTTGTAAAATTTGTTTTCGAACTTTCTTAAAACATTGAAGGTCGCTTTTAATCACAAAAATATGTAGTTTTACTTCGCTTCTTGGGTGTGTTCTGATAAGAGTAATGACTTATTGCGTGAAGAATCAAAAGGACATTCACGTAAGTTTTTAGAAAAGGCTGACGGAATTTGAATGTACTCTTTTATCTCGTACGTTACATACTTGCATTTTATATCAACTTCTTCATTTTGTACTTCAACAATCACGGCTTACGTATTTCAAAATGAGAGCAACTAAAGATTCCAAGAAACCCGTTTTATATTTTCCTTACAAAGTTTTGAGATTTTTTTCAGTCTTTCGACCGCACTTGAGTGTTCCGAGAACGCAACCTGATCGAGAGGAATTGATACAAGGCCCATCCCGATCACCGAGCCCGTAAATAAACCCGTGCACGGACTCCGGCGCCACCTCGTTGTTCGGGCCGCAGTCCGCCTTCCCATAAAGAAACCCCCCTCCATCGCTCCCCTCCCGCCGCGCACTCCTCGTTCTCTCCCCTCGGGGGCAGTAATTGTTTGAACGTGCTGTCAGCTATAAAAATGACAATCGCACGCGCTGGCTTCCCCGTTTCTTTTCCCTTTCGTCCGCCTCTTTTTTATAACGCCCTTCCTTTGTTCCGAAAGAAAGGAATATCATTGTGCTCTTGTCAGGCTGCGCTCTGCCACCTTCCGTTGTTTTCCGCCGCCAGCCAGCCAGCCAGCCAGCTCACCAGCCCACCGTCTTCTCTTCTCCCTGCAGATAAGCCTAGCCCTCGCTGGATGATCGGAGGAAGGAGGAAAGATACGAGTGTAGAGCGAGATGGAGAGGGAAAGAGTGGACACGGACAGCAGCTAAAAAAAAGAAGGGCTAAAGGACGTGAGGAAAGAAAGAAAACCGTGCTGTCTGAAAAACCAGAAAGCAAGAACCCGGCAGCAGTGGAGATGGAGTTTGGTGATCTGGAGGATTGGAGAATGGAACGAGCCACCTTGGAGGCAGAAGCAAGATGAGCTGCTGGGGTCGAAATCCGCAGAAAGGCATTCGGGAAGCTGCAAGATGTTGAGGCGAAGGTGGCAAAATGAAAAATCGTGCAAGAAATTGGGCGTTGGTCTATAGACTTGGCACGGTGAATACAACCACACCTGATGGTGGTGGTGGCGATAGACAAAGAGCATATCGGCTTCAGAGTCGCAGTAGGTCTGTGTGACAGGAGCGCCGCGCCCAGGTGGAGAAAGGGCCAATTAGTCCGGCGGATGAGCAATGATGAAACGGATGTAAGACCGTGATACGGGGAATGGAGGCGTGACAAAAGGAGGGAGATGGAAAGAGACAGCGGAGAAGGGGTCTGGTGGCCGAGGTGGATGATGAAGCGGATGCAAGACCGAAATGCGGAGGGGGGGTGCCATGAAGAGTATAGCGTGGAATTAACTCTGTGGGACGCTCGAGTTTATGGAGAGGGTAGTGAGATTACGCGGACAAGTGTTCCCCGAATATGGGAAATGAATATGCGGAATCTGGGATTGAATCTCAAGAGAACTGCGTCCTCGTCGAACTTGATACAAGCCGACCTGACTGTACTCACTCCAACTCTGCAGTAATACCTCAGGGTCTACACAAATCATCATTGTGTTGTACCATAGCCTGTTAGAATGCGTTACAGCGTCGGCCAGTCCCAGGTATGAGCGTGGGCGGAGCATGGACGTGAGACGGGCGTGGTTGTGTGAGATGAGTGAGCGTGGGGAAGGCGAGGGCATAGTGGTGCATGGACGTGAGATGAGTATGAATGTAGGGGTTAGCGTGGACGTGGGAGGGACGTGAACGTTGCCGTAGCCTGGGAGGGTCCTGGGAGTGTGCGTGGGTGTGCCAGGGCGTAGACGTGGGAATGTCTTGAACGTGCGAGAGTTGTGAGCGTAAGAATGTCGTGAGCCTGGGAAGAGTGTGAGTGACGTGAGCGCAGAACAGGCGTGGGCGTGGGAGTGGCGTGGGCGTGGGAGTGGCGTGGGCGTGGGAGTGGCGTGGGCGTGGGAGTGGCGTGGGCGTGGGCGTGGCGTGGGCGTGGACGTGGGCGTGGCGTGAGAAGGATGACTTGTGGGAACGGTGTGGTGTGGGAGAGAAGAGGTGGGGTAGAAATGGTTGCGTGGGAGTGTGATGAACGCGAGGGCCAACGGCTGCAAGGAGCGCGGGCAGGTCCAGGAGAGGCGGGGGAGCGGGTGGCGAGAGTGAGAGCAGGAGGGTGAGGCGCGCAGCCGACGCCAAAGAATTCGGGGCGGAGCAGGTGCGGGGAGGGGAAAGAGGTGCGGGCGGGGGATGGTGACGAGAAGGTTCTTCCGGCCCTGTCTGCCGTTTAACGTGCCTGCGCCCTGGGCTGTCGTGGTAGGCGACGAGGCTTTCCGTTTTTTTTTCGCCATTCCATAACAGAATTTCAGGCGACGTCTTCGAGAGTGCGCAGATATCGGATAAGAAATGTAAAAGAGCTGGTGTGTGTGTTAGTGTTGTTATTGTATCTATTGATGCCCGATAATACCATTGAGTGACGAATGTTCGGTATGACATTCAAGAGGATGGTTATGAATTTGATAAATCATTCGAAGAAATAATAAAATAAAATGTAGTAGGCGTTTCAGGAAAATCTCATAATAATTTTTAATCACCCTAATTAGGATTGCTCGAATCGTACGAATCGTACGCGAATTAATTTTGTTTATATTGTATATTAAAAATTATAGGTGATCACATTTGCTGTAGAATGTCCTATGGCATGGAATGATTCCGAAATGATGTTATAATATGATAGCAGTTACACTAGCTTATGAAAATCAAGGGGAGTCATCTAGCTGATGTGACGACAACTGATGTAACTGTTGTGGTTATAACGTTTACATATCTCATGTAACGTAAATAGTATATAGTAAAGTAGGAATAACCTTTTAAGTTAAAGTTGTTAATAAAAATTTCATTTTGTGTTTCTTAAATAGAAATGGCATTGAGAAAATGTATCCATCTCATATCAAATATTTTATATTTATTTTTCGAATTGCGAAGGAAAACGTAGCCTCTACTGACTTCAACTTAAAGAAGCTTTTTCGCTCATCAATGTCATTTCATTTCCCACAAGAATTTCATGTTTGACATTCGCAAAAACTTCTTTCATAATAATGTCGCGACGCATTGTGGCAGAAAGCGAGCTCTTTCCTCCCGTTAGCGTGTGCGCTTCGCCCAGGGTGCCCGTTTGCACTGCGAGTTCACAGGGGTTGGATCTGCGGTGGCAGGGCGTGGCTTGGGCGGGGTCGGGATCGGAGGCGGTCTCGGGCGCGGGCGCGGGGGCGGGGCGGGGTCGGCGCGGGGGCGGAGGCGGTCTGGGTCGCAGGGGCCTGGCGGGGGCGGCGCAGGGGCGGTGAGAGCGTGTTGGCTGAAGAGTTTGTTGACAGGTGAAGCCCTGTCAATATTGGCTTCACCCAACCGCCGTGCCCTTTCGGTATGAGTTTCCCTGGGGGGTTGCATTTTCGGGGCGGATAAATATGTGCTTTCGGGTGCATCGCATTGGAGATCTTATCCGTGGCGGAGAGATACATTCACGGATGTTTCATAATGGAGGGAGCTGTGGTAGCTGCTCCAGGAAAATTTAATTCTTGTGCAAGAGTAGGCGTTGTTGCTGACGTCTGCATGATGACAGAGAAGGGAACAACAGTTAGTTCCGAACTACATCTATTTTCATTATGCTATGTACAATGTTTAATCACTATCTCGAATGCTACTATAAAAAGAATAGCGTATTGAGGAAATATGTATACACGTTGCTTAAAAAAATGAGAGGAAACTGAAGTTTGTGTAGACTACTACAAGTTTTTGCAATGCGCTATTCCAACCATTGTAGATATTCAACCTGTTTACACTTACAAAACGTAAACATTGTAGACCTCGTGGAAACAGCGTTGCATCAAAACTCTTGCCTGGTTAGAAAGATTTTTAGAGCTCCGCTAATTACGAATGCCTGCCGATATTAACCAACATAAATAACATATTATAAATTACTTCTATAAAAATTACCTCTCGATATTATATTCCGAAATGTGGGTGTACATGAATGTCGGCATATTTGAAAAGTCAGCGTCCTTCTCCGTCTAGTTTTGTTTATCAACTTCTAAATTGTCGATAATTTTTTTTGCCATAATACTCACTTAGAATATTTATTCTCATTTAACAGAGGAACAAGTAGATAGCCATTGTTTTTGAATGAAATAAAAATTGAGAGGGTGCGTTATACTCGTATTTCGGCATTGAATGCCAACACTATTGATTATGGAGTTCGTCAGGTGTTTGCCTGAGGAAACCTCTAGTCTGCTTCGTGTAGTCCAATATGTTTGACACGTCCACATTAAAGGAACTTCCGTCACAATATAACATGCGTAGCAATAGAAATAGTGAATCCAAGATTTGCTGCTATAAAAATTTGTATCAGAGAAAGTTAGAACAACATCAGAAGGCGTATTTCTTGTATCGAAACTATCAGTCTTTGAAACTCGGTGTCGCTTCTGAAAAGACAATACAACCTCATTCAAAAGATTTACTCGTCAAAGACTACAATTAGTTTGTGATTAATTGTGAAAGAGTGTCGTCGTATGTTTATACGACGACCGTCAAATTGTAGTAAACGAACAATTGCTTAGTTCTTCTTCTTCCTCTCAAGGATTAGGCATTAGTGTCTGTTCCGTTTTCATTTGCACTTCAAGACTATCTCGTTCTGGCTCTTCCGACATACTATCTTCATCCTTTAGGGCGATACTTCATCGCTAGTCGTTGAATTCTCTCTTCATTCATTCTTTCAAGATGGTGCTTCCATAATTCTCTGTATTCTTCTATGTTTTCATATATATACATACCTTTTTGGATATCTTTGTTTTTTATATTATCTTTTTTTAAGCAGCCGTTAACTTTTCTGAGAAATCTCATTTGCGCTCCTTGAATTTTGCTTTGATTTTGCTTATTGGGTGGGAGAACTCACTGCTGGCATCTGGGTTACGTGTTCGAATTTCAGCTAGCCAATGTAACTTGGATTACACCGAGTGTGTCGGAGATAGCTTTTCACGAGTCATCTCCGTGGTCTAAAACTACTAGCACATGATCACACTTCAATCATTAACTCCATTGTCATATTTTATCAGCCACACTGTGTTGAATCGTGCGTCAAACAGGTGCCTCGTCTATTAAACCAGCGAATTTCACGTCCACATGCGAACCTCATCCGCAATATGGGAATAAACCGCGAGAGGGAAAAGTCTCCGAGTAAACCTGGCAAAATTCGGATTTCACCTGCACTGATTGATATTTTCGTAGTAATTGCAGTGTAAATGCGTGGAATGGAACAAATAATCCCATTTCCAATGTATGCAACCGACTGCACTGATTTAACATTTAAGACCAGTTAAAGAACATACGTTTGGAATCAATGTCTTTTTGTGATAGAATGAACTTCGATTACATTCTAACACTATGATTCTTTCTTTTCTTACCTATTTCACAATTGAGATGCATTTTGTCACTGAATTACTAACACGCTAGTCATACGATGTCGGTTATTTATGGGACTTTTGCAGCAGATTGAGAATAATTTTAAAAAATACGATCCAGTTTTTAAACTTTTATGTCAACTAAAATTCGAGTCATAAACAAAAAATATTAATTGGGTGAAATAATTGAAGTCATCTTATCAACTTACTAATTTATTCAGTGTGCCGGCTTTGCCGTCATCATCAGTCTGGAAATAATTTAAATAAAATACAAAATAAACACAAAATTATAAGATAATACAAATAACACAATTAATCAACATATTAAAAGTAATGTAAGTATTGTAGTATTTTATTTTCATCTTATTTTGCATTTTATTTATAATATTTATAAATTGACGATGATGTCAAAAACCTTTTCTAAAATTTTTGTGACTATCAAGGACAGTGAAAAGCTATCTGTCAAAGAAATTCAAATGCTGTTTTTAAGGATGTGTGAATTGTTCGAAAAACATATCTTAATGTTACTGAATAATCCTTTATTGAAAATTTGTTTCGAACATCAATTGCATTGTTTTTATTTTTGTTTGATATTTTGTTAGTACATTAGAAGATACATTTAATTTTTTTTAAACAAATAAGCACGTTTCATAAACAACTTCCCTTCTTAATGGAAAGGATAGGGAAGTGGATAGGCAAAAGGTGGGAATTAACATAGTTCTCACAGTAACTAGAGTTCTCACACTTGTACGCTAGTTCTGCATATTAGTAAACAAGTTTTTCGTATATTAGAATTATAAATAACCTTTCCTGTTGCAAGAAATCGTCGTAACGTACAACAAATGATGACGTATTAACATTTTACGGAACGAATGATTGCGTCACCACACATTCAGCCAACTGCAGCGAGAGAATCGGGGGGCGGTAGCAGTCACCGGAACAGCCAACCACCGTTTTCCCGCTCAGATGTCAAATACTCGAGACGTCACAGGAATGTTGTTTCGCAAAATCAAGTTGGATTCTATAATAAATTTAAAATGCTGTTATACAAAAACATTAGCGCATGTAATTCTTTTATAATGTTGTTTTATTGCATTCGTAAAATTTAAAAATTGGTTCCCTGGTTTTAAAACACTTACTCGTGCAATAAAGTTGAATATTACAAATTAATTGCATACCAAGTATTACGTATTTTATAATGATGGGTGGATAAAAATGTCCTTTGATTTGTTATCCAATGCCCAGACAACTACTCGGAAATCTATTTTCGCATTTCCGCAAGTGAGATATCTTTGGCAACGGCGAGTGTTTTAAGCTAAGGTCGCACTCGGCGTCAGAAGTGTGTCAGAATTCTGTCAGCCTTCATGCAGCTCGTTGCGTGTATTTTGCAAATGTACATTCCCACCTGAGATATGGTATAAAATTCTGGGGAAACTCATCATGTAGTACTCAGACCTTTAGATTGCAAAAGAAAATTATTCGAATAATGAAAAAATGCAATCCGCTTTACCCTTGCGGCCTCTCTTCATTGAGCTTGGAATTTTACCACTGCCTTGCCTATATATTTACGAATCTGTAATATTTGTCAAAAGTGAGTTACTTAATGGCGGGCACATATTTTCATGCAATACCGATATTTATAATATCACGTCACACGTCATAAAAATCACGTTCATCAAGTGTCAGTATTATCAGCTCACTATCAGAAATGCACATACATGTACGTTACTTTACAACGCACTGCTCGATGACATTAAACAATTGAAGATATTTCACAAATTTAAGTTAAAAGTAAAATCTGTTCTGCTGCATAACTGTTTCTTTACAATTAGAGACTATATAGATTATAAAAAATGTTTATTTGAAAAATAAACAGTGATATATAGTGAATTAGTTTATATTTGTATTGCATATTTGTTTTCAAAAAGACTTAATATATTTGTGAGAAATAATGTATTTCTGCTTCCGAGTCAATGACCCCCATCTCGATCAGGTTTTTGTCCAGTTTCCCTGATCCATTGACCAAATGCTTAGATGGTCCCTTGTTTTGCTTCTGGACGTAAATGTAACTTCACTATGCAACTCTCCTTTTGATTGCAATGGTAAGAGTAGAGGTAAGGGTGAGTTGTTATTTTGTTAGCAATGCAGAAAAATAATTCTTGCAATTCGTGTACCGATGCAAATAAGTTTTCTATAACTCAGAAACGAAAAATTACTATTTTTGAAATATTGCTTATCTTACGATTTTTAAAATTTATTTTAATAATTTTTTTTTATGTTAAACTTTTACTCACCTTTCAACTAATTATAGTTAAAATGACGGGAAGGGATTCTGCAACTCAAGAAATTGTGCGCAGATAATCTTTTCCCCTTACGTCACATACAGTTTTTAATGTTTTTTTTTTACTCAATAAATCTAAATCTAAAGTCTCATTGGTTCGTTTCCTTCATCCCTTGGGCGTTCGCGCCTAACGGCCGACGAAGACATTCTATCATTTAATATATTTTCTCATAACTCTTCTTCTAATTGTGAAAAGCCTTTCATAAATTTTTTTGGATAATATGGTATCTGCTGGTGAAGTAAGTAATAATCATAAAAATCCAAGTCTTTGGAATTGTGAGTATGCATGTTAGAACAATTGAAGTAGATTTTATTTTTTGCATCCACTTATAGGCGAAAATTGCTAGTATGAAGTAGCTTCAGATCATCTTTTGTTTCTTTTACTTTACAGTTTTAATTTCAGTTTATATTGTTTTACAGAGCGCTGGTTGGTTACTTCAATCTTGAGCAATCTCCCTTTTAGAGAAGCGTTATTTGCTTTAGACCACTAGATTCCTAGAGCCCGCATCTCAGTATTAATTGAGAGAATTTAAAAGTAGTGGCGAAACCTGAATTTTCACGGGATATTCAGCAGAAAAAATATGACCGGTACGGTGTTAATAAACGAACTTAATAGAAGCCAATGCAGCAGAGAGGATGGATAAAGGCTGAATTTTCACGAAATAGTAATTCTTTGTATATATAATGAAAGTGCATTGTGTTTCAGTAAACGAAGTGTTGTAGGATAGAAGATTGCAATTATAAATTCTTTATACGAAAAAAAGTTAATCAATTTTTTTTCTAAAAGGCGGTGCGCTTTTTTAAAGGATCGTGTATGCAAAATATTTATCGCGGAAACGCAGGAATTAAAAACAAAATAAAGTGGCGCTACTTTCCCCATTGTTGTGCAAAATCCTTGTGGAATAATCGGATGTGTGTATAGGAGGCCTTGTGTTTAATTAATGCTTTATTTTGCCGTTGCGAAAGCGGGAGCACAAGCGTCAACCCGCACGTAACAGCAATACGTCCCACTTTAATTAAAATATAGGCGAAGATAAAGCGTTAGCCTTGCACGAGAAGGGCGGGAAGACCCTTTTATTTTGCCGGGGGCGCCCTTTATTGCGACAGATAGCCGAGTCCAACGCACGAAAGCGCTCCCCGTCCAACGCTGACGAAAATGGCGGTAGTTGAGGGAGCAGCAGGTGAACTATGACACATGTTGCGCAAGACCTCGCAAATATTTCGTTTAATTTGTTTTGAAACCAGAAACAAAAACTTGTTTTAAAACGAGAAGCAAAATAGTTATTTTGAAACACTCTCTAAGCGTCAGAACGCTGTGGGTGGGTTAAACCTGACACTGGTGTTTCGTTAAGACAATTCACATTTTCTCAATTATTCATAATTTATTTTGGAATTTTTTCAACACTGATGGCAAGTACCTTTAAAAACATGCGTGTCAAGTCTGATTATCCCAAATTCATTTTTGAAAGCGTAGTCTTCCACAGTCGGAGTCAGTATCTATTTCTTGGCTGCTTGGGTGACAGCGCGTGCTAGACACAGATGCCAATGTTCTGGCAACGCAACAAGACGACGGAAACATTGGTATCTGTACGCAGGTCGCGGCATCTCTCTGGCAGCAAAGAAGATACATTAATTTTGTTTGCAATATATTAAACTCACTTCCGCGAGATCATGGAGTATAAAAAGACGGGTATGCGAGTGGAAAGCCGCTGTGTTTATAACCTCAAACTGTTAAGGCGCAGGGACACTTCGCTAGGTGAATCAAAGTTGACTACTAGGCTCTGGCTTTTGCGGTATGCGGTTAACATACAAAGTATTGAGTAGTACGTCCAATGGGTAATTTCCAGAGTATTTATTTCAAAGTAGTTTTCTTAACTTGACATCTGACACTTCGCTATGCATGTCGAAGTCAGACGCAAGACTCCAGTGTTCGGTCTATGTGATTAATATTAAAGACCATTGAGTCATTTCGAAGCATAATTTCCAATAAATGTAATGTCCAAAGACTTTTTTCAATAATTAAAACGCGCATTTCCTATTTTAACTACTTTACGTTATCTTAAATATTTTTAAAGAATAAAATTATAAAACATTGCAATACTTTAGTGTTATATTACTTGCACAATATATGAACTTTTCAATTAATTCAATAAAAGGTTCAATTAATATTTATTGGAAGTGATTCTAGGCGTGCATGTTTTTTGCATTAGACTAGAATTTCAGAATCTCTTGTCAAATGATCGTAATGAAATGGTGTGTTTGACTGTGTTATAGCTTATTAACATAATAAAGGAAAGAAAATACCTTGTAGAGTATTTTTAAAAGAAACTGAGTCTGTTGGTTTTACATCCATTACTCATTCTGCGCGTTCTGATTTGCTTGTAATTGGCGTAGTGTGAAACATACCATGGCACGCGCAAGCAAGTGGTGCATTGAAGTATTACCTTTTAATACGAGAAATCAGCAGGGAACTCTGTCACTGCGCTGCAATGAATATGAAAGACCTCCTTTATAAAATCCGATCAAATGGCTCCGATTCTCGTTTGAATGAAGTCTTCTCATGAAAAGTCTTTCAACGTGTGCTTGGTTGTATAGCAAATCCCACCCTTTCAGTCTGTTCATAGGTATTTGAAATTCATTGAGATAAAACATTCCCTATCAACCAATGTTTACATACTCTTCGTGGGAAAACGTTAATAAATAAACCGTTGAATCTTATTACTGGTTATGTATCGTAAGTAATGCTAGAAATGTATTTATTCAATGTTTGAATTCAACACAGAGGCGTAGTTAGGAGGGGGCAAGGTCAGCTGTCCATCCTGGAAGAAACAAAAATTAGAGGTGGCGCCAATTATAAAATATTATAGTTGGTATTATATAACTTAAATGATTTGTTTAAAAGCTATAGTTTTCAATGAAATTGATAAGTTTGCCGCTCTTAAATCTCAAAAAGTGTTTTTAAAAACACCTGTTTATGTTAATTAGTTATACTTTGATTTAGATTATTTACATGAAATTATTTTTCAGTTATTATGAATTATATACAATTTTAGCCTACTCGTTTTCGCACATTGTAACTTTATATCATTTACTTTACTAACTAGCGGTGCTACAACAGTACAAACTTACTCATATATTTCAACCTTTTGCAATTTTCGAAAGTTGAAAGGGCAACGAAAGTGAACCCTGCATCATTATTTTAAACGCTCTTTGTTCTATACTTGGAAAAAATCAGAGAAAAAAATTGGATCGGGTTTTGAGAAACAATTGTTTTAAAATTTTTATTAGAAATTGGACAAAAATACTAGTTTTTTCAAAATCGTGAACTTTACTTTTTATAAAGATGATTTTTCAAACAAAATTTTTATACAGAAATATACATCTTTAAATTTTTAGTTTTGAAATTTTTGACAATTTCTAGGTTCGATGGAAATAGGACTAGAAAAATTTTTTACGTTCATGAAATTTTTATGCATATCTTATTTTATGCATACGAGAACAATATTTAAACAAAACATTTGGAGCCATTTTTAAGAAAATAATTGTTTATAAATTGCCTTTATGTCACACAAAAATACTCATATTTTCAACTACATATCAACTGTCATTGATAATCCGATCCTTACATTCGAGATTGCGTTATTTAGTTTAATAGATTGTTTCAGCTTTAGATGGCTTCTCATACGCAACATTCACCTTGTTGTACACTGGGATTTTTGAGAATTTTAGAACAGAGAGTGTATAATTGAAAACTTGTAAGGTTAAAATTTATAATGCGTTTCTCAATTAGAAGAAGAGTGTTGAGTAAAAATACTAAGTGCTGCAATGTCTCCTGCGACCGTTAGGTGGGGACGAGCAAAGAAAGGAAAGAGGCCATGAACCAGAAAACTCTGGGATCAATCCAGTCCTTTGCTACAGAGGCCTCACCCCCAGAAGTGTCAAAATGGATTTCTGAGTAGTTACCTGGCCACTGGAGACCAATTAGATTATAATTTTGGTACACTAATTATTATAAAAATACGTAATAATGTTAAAAATATAATATGCAGAACACTTTCCTTAGAATCGTACTTGGCTGATATCATTATGTTGTTGGTTTCGTATGTTTTGAATATAATGCGTACAGTATTCGAAAACGCGCAAATTAGATACTATATCACTTTACGATATCACTTTAACTTATGAAGAATTTGTTCGTTTCATGGCGCACCTTTTAATTATTGGTAATTCGCAAATTTGCTTCCAATAATGAATTCAAATCCAAGCGAAGTTGGAAGCGTGCTTTTGAGGAACACGATTATACAGTATCAATACCGGAGGTCATTACGTGTACATTTTAAATGCCCTAAAAATTGAAATTATAAGTTGTATTTTGAAAACAAATAATAACATTTCGCTATTTCCAGATGTTAACTTTCTTCGAACCAGATGCAAATGTGAGGAGAGTAAAATCGATATTGAAATGGAAACATTTCAAGTCAAGTCAAGTCAACACAAGTCAAGATACGCAGCGGACCCAAATATCACGTTCCATCTCGTTCCCCGGCAACCTGAAATTTGTAAGCTCACTTTTGCACTTGAGCTGGAAAGCCGCTCCTACCATAAGTCTGGGTTGTTCCTACGCCACCTACGCGCGCTTGCGGCCTCCACCTCCCGAATGTGCCCGCCCAAAGGCCCACACTGGCCGTTTTTTTGGTTCCCACGGATTTTCTAGCCGGCAGCGTGTTACCCTTTACGTCTCGATGGGACACATTTTTGACCATACTCTAGACACCAACAAACTTTCGGGCACCTCCAATCTGTGGTCAGCAGAACGCGAGGTCCTCCGCGACAACACATTCATGAGAGTCAAGGGACAAACAATCATGCGAAGGCGGGACTCCTACCCGCGACTCTACCGACAGAAACGGTCAGTCAGAATACGCTCTTAATCAATTTGACCATCCAGGATGCCACAGTCACACTGTTTAAAGCTTAACAATTTGTGTTCACAACGTGCGGTCTTATTGTGAACAGCACTTCACAACTTGCTTGTATGGGTTTTCGATTACACTCTAACTGCTTGTAAAGTTTTCAAAAAAAATCAGAATGCCTCACATTATGAGAATTGCATGTCAGCATCGTATATGCTTGTTGGGGCGAAGCTTTTTCTACATGTTTCACCGTAACGTATGCAGGGGATTTTTCACAGACGGCGGGTTCCCTCCGGGCGAATTAAATTCGTCCGTGAGCCCGCCGGCGGTGGCGCTGGCGCTGCAGGCGTGTCCACGTGCAATGTTGTATTCAGAAAACGCCCCGGCAATTTTTCGCGGCGCAGGTAGCCGTGCTGCCGAGTTTAGAAACGAAGTTGTGTGGAGCACCGCTCCGCCAAAATAAGGCTGGGGTCACCACACCGCTTATGCCTCCGCGGAAAGCCAGTAGCTTGGGGGCTTCAGAAAAAAACAACAACAAAAAACATTTAGTGCACAAAAACACTCTACTGGTCACAGTAAAAAATGCTCGGGGTTGGAGACGGAAAGACCAAAAAGATACGCGAAAAAGTAAAGATACTGATAAATATCTATTTAGGCAACCTATAGTAAAAGCGATTACTTTTAGAATATTCACAGCATGCTAAAAATTTAATATTTATTGTTAGTGAAAAACGTGAGACGATCCTCAAATGTTTAGATAAAACTGTGAATTCAAGAAAGAATACAAAATCGGATTGCATTGTTTAGAGAGAATATCTCTAATATCAATGTCCTATAATGTTTTTGAACGCTAAGATAAATGGAAATGAAACATACTTGGGTTTCAAGATTAACCACTTCTAAATGTTCATTAAACTAAAAGAGAAAATACAGGACGATCACTGTGTCACTACTGAAATGCTTAATTGAAGTCGACTAACAAAAAGGTCGAGAAATTTAAAGTAGTCAGAGAAATGATGTTCCCAAAAAGTTGGGAAGAGAGCGATAAAAGCAGATAGGAGTTAAGATAAGTAAACAAGTAAAATTTAAGATTGAATTACATGTATTACTTACTGTAAGGTTTTCTTAACTACAATTATAACATACAATCTTCCTTTCTCTACTTTTGTCCAATGACACAAAAAATATCTTCTCTAATACATTTTATTTTTCAATCGCTGAATGTAAATATTTCTCGAGAATAATGGTTTTTCTCTTGCTAGTTAATTACTTCAACCTACTGAATGTTAATGTTCGACACCATAATTCTACCATAGTTTCTGGTTCGGCCCACACGCCGCGCAAAGTGTTTCCGGAAGGTCGAGATTGCTTCAGCGGCCGCCACCACGCCGCTCACTTGAAGATGAGCTTCCTCCGTTGTAATTTAGAGGGTTTAGAAATTATTTTCACGCGTCAGCTCTTCAAATGATAAGAAGTAATTAAAGGATTTAACTTTGAAGTTTCTTTGGAGGCCATCAACTAGATTTCGTTGCTCGAGATAGAGTGAAACGAGCAAGTACGTTTGCGAGGATTTGAGAAGAAATTGAAACAGCTCAGTCGGTACTAAGTGGTTTAGTTTAGGTGGAATTTTTGAAAAGAAGATGCAGGAAAGCCATAGACGATGCGTCGTCCCAACTCCCGGGCAACAGTCCTCGCAATAAACTTTTATGTTGATACCGAAGCAAAATCTTCCAGAAAGCTCGCAAGCTGCGAGAAAAGGCGACGGCGTATATTTTTTCGGTAATGGTGGTAACTTCTTGTTTCGCCCCATAACAAAAAAAAGTTTACCCATTCATTGCAGGAAAAATAACGGTGCATTAAGCTCGAGAAATTCTTTTCACTCCCTCCCCCACTTAAGCTTTTCCTGTTCTGTCTGAGGGGCGCCATTTCTGCTTTCCGTATGTCATGGCCTCGTGCCGTGGGCGCGCTCTCTCTTTCTGAACGCGGCCGACCTTGCCTTGCGAAAATAATTCGCTCGCGGGCTGCGAGAGGCGGAAACACATAGAGGGCTAGATCGGCAGTGCAGCCCCTGGAAGTGATACACACTTCGATTATTCTGTAGTGGTCGATGACAGTAGGTCAATGTTACACCTCCTGCCTTATAAAATGAATCTTTTTAAATTAATTCGCGAACGTCCTTCTCAACGGGCTCGTGGCCTCAGAAATGTGCTTATCGCTGTTAAAAATATTCATTTTATAATCCAAGAGGTGTAACAATGACCTTCTGTCATCGGCCACTACAGAAAAATCGAAGAATAGTGGGGAAAGCAAGACGGAGGCGCGTGAATCTCTCTTCACTTGTATGGATAGAATTGTCAATTTAGTCGTATAGTATTTACACAATTGTTCGTAATTGAACATAATCTGTTCCAGCCGCAACCCTTATTTTGGAAAATGAAAAGATCATTAAATGATCAGTTATTATTGTAATAATTACGGTATATGTTTTATCAGCTAACAAATTACGAACTAATATAATCATGAGACATGCATCAGCGTAAAGAAACGAGACATGTGAACTTTTAAATGACACTTATTTAATAAATTTGATCCTACTAAATTCGTCTTTCTGATGTTTAGTATTATCCGCGTACGTTTCCTTGAGCCCTTATTTCATTAGGTGAGAGAGGAGGGGGGAGTTTCAACGACAGGACTATTATATCAAAAATGTATTTCGTTATGCAAAGTAGGATCTATCGCACGGGAGCGACCATTTGTAGGTATCAAATTTCGTCAACAACGCTCCTTGCTATCATTTATTCTGAATTCTAATAACGTTAGTAAAGGAGTGGGATTAGGTATTTTGGAGATCAAGTGTGGCGTCGTTAACACGAGGGCCAGAACCGTTAGGTTGGTGAAAGTACGCTGCGGGGGAGGAAGGAGTTAAGCCTGAACATCCGGGAGTTTGCGCTCGGGCGGTTGACACAGGTAGTGCCGCAGAGCCAAAAATACCGGAGGCTGTAAACTCCGAGGATGCTGCCGGCGAGCCTCGTTTACGGAAGCAGGCAGGCAACCTGATAATTCTGTGTGTGGGCGTAAACCAAAGGCTGGCCTGCGAGCCTCGCGCCAGTGCGAGTCTACCTATGGAACAGTGGTGGGGGTGTCAGCCTCAACTATTTAACGCGGCGCCATCTGCGCCCGCGTTCTCATTCAGTTTGCATCGGGTAGCTTGTACGTGTATGTACAAGGAGGGTGTAGGAGTGAGGGCGAGATGTCCGGAGAGTAAGGGCCAGACAATCTCACGTGCTGTAGGCACACGGTCGCCACGACCGGGTTAACTTTTGGCGTCAGGCCATGTGACGGTAATTGTCACGGGACAGAGGTCCGACGGCGCGCATCACGCGTGGCTTGTGTTTTCTGCGGTAATGCAGTGTTCAGAAAGGAAAAGGTTGCCGGAGTGTTTTAAAATTAGCAATTCATTGTAACTTGTACATAATCTTTGAATATATTATTTTTATTTTGTTATTGAAATTTATTTCTTATTTCACTACGTCACACAAGGAAACGTGCGTGCGCGTATAATACCATCAGCTCTTAGAGTAGCTTGTTCATCTACTTTTAATCATTCTACTGTTTAATGCTTGAACTAATTAAGTTAGTTCCAATCAAATCTAAATTGCATTTTTATACGACTCAGAAACGTGTAATATAGCAGGTGTTACAGAAACGTAACTGAGTTTATGTAAAAGAAGTACTTATAAAAGCAGAGAAATGTTTCAAAATATTTCGATGAAGAATGGATAAAATGTTTAAAATTACGACAATAAATCATATCGTGGTTCACCTTCTTACTATTATTACTCGTAGCTGTGAAAGAAGTATCAGAATACAACTTAACTTGCTTTGTTCTTATGAACATCACGCGCTCATTTTGTTCAGCCCCGGAAAAACCTACCACATGTCCTTTACCAGCATTACACGAATTAAGATAAACTAATAGAAACGACGGTTGTGAACAAAGTTTGATAACCAAAAGTGTTTGCTCCTATGTAATATTTTGCATCAAAAAACAAGCTAAATATTGGATGTGATAGTCTTTCAAAAAACAAACAATGTTCCCACTACTCTCGCATCTAAGCGAAATGAGGACTGAAGAAAATGTGCGCAGATAATACAATACCTCAGAAAGGGTTGATAGTGAGATGGCAATTTCTTGGCTCCACTGCTTCCTCATCGCCCAGCATAGCCATTCCCAATCTATGAACTCTGCGTCTGTGAGCGAAGCTAACGCGGCGAGCGCTCCAAGCGGGCGGTGGCTGCAGCGCTGCAATGGAGCTATTTACGTTGCTGCGCTGACGCCACACTCGCCCTGGGGGACGTGGATTTATTAGATGGGAGAGAGAGTCAAAGCCGATAACGCAATTATGGAAATATTTGCTCTCTGAGCTTCCATATTTGTTTCAATACCATCTCCATTATGTATTGTCACTCCAAAAAGTAATATAATGAATCGCATGCCAAACGTGCCAGAGGTTTTCCTTATTCAATTTCGCGAGCGCTTGATGTTGTAAGCGCGAGTGCTCATTATTAAATCCTATAAATATGGAAATAAGGTGTCCGGGACGTAACCTACAGACTCACCTGATCGCTGGTTATCGGCATATCCGCTTTAAGTTTCCAGAGACAGCGCCTTTCGACCAAACGATAACCATTGAATACCCGATATTTCCTCAAGTTGACCAGTCTATTGAAAGAGGTAAATGGACGTAAGGAATATTCCTCGAGCAAAGAATGTTCGGACGAAGTTTATTCGCTGGGAAGCGAGAGACGTTGAATAATGAGAATCATTTCGAGAGCAGATCTCGTTTTTTATGAATACGAGATGAACCTTCAATACTTTCCGCTTAACTCTTTCCTCAACTCGTCCTCTCACCTCCATCAAAACTGCTGCGCTCTTCTGTTTCGCCGCAATCCTACTTATACGTGGAGCCACTGGGAGCGCCGGCTGCGAGAGAAAAAGTATGCAGAGTGTTCTCTGGGATAAGACGAAATTTTGTTTTGGATCTTCGTATAAAATATTCTCAAGTTAGATAAGAACTTATTTGAGATTAATTTTTAACGCTGTGGCTGCGCTTCCCTTTGAATTTTGTGGTATTGCAGAGAAAACTCCTCTGCGGTAGGCCATCACAGAAAAGGGAGGGGGAACGTAGATGTTCCTAAACTGCAACAATTCAAATTAAAGAGTTTCTTTATTGTTGCTTTGATAGTTCTAAATTTTGCGTTACAATATCTCTTTCTAGTTTTACTTATGAAGCTTCGTGTTTCAAATTCTATATTTGAGAAAAATGTATTAATTTAGTCTATTTCTATAGTCGCATGAAAAATGTTCAATGATTGTTGAAACGTTTGAAATTAGTCGCACAAATAACATTCCTTTGACCGAATATATAGAGCGTACCTTCGTTGATGCAGGTATTATTTGTATGATTTTCATGACAATATTATAATTAATAATAAGAAAAAAATGTATAATTGTTTACAAAATATGCTAACAGTGATTCGTGAATGGAGAAATAACATCAGTCAATCACAATACGCACACACAAAGTAATCGATATTTGAATTCAGTGCATTTTATAACACAAAGATGACATTTTAATATGGTTTTATTTTACCCACCTAATGTTGTAAGCATTCCTTCAGTTTACTTCTAGTAATCTCCTTTGATTAATATTTTCCATTGTGATTACTCTTTCAACGTTCTTCATCAGGAGGAAACTAAACACGCGTTAACATACTTCTACTAACAGCACCTCTTGGAGTTATATCGTGCTTAATTATACATTGATGTTTTTATTTATTGCATTACTAAATGCTGAGTGAAGATACGTTGCAAAAAATCAAAAATACTTTTCGTTGTAATCGTAGTTCAAAAAGGAGTGATAGCAACATTTATTTTGTTTAAATGAATTTTGAGGATTATAATTTTGAATTAGAATATTTTCATGATTTCTAATTGCAAATACAAATATTTTTATGAACATCATATGTTTTTGTGAATGACAATTTGCTCTCCATTTAAAAAAAAATCCTTTTCATGTGGCTTTATATTGATGATACTCGTATAAGAATTCAGTGAGGTTCCTTTGATAATATATTTCTAAAAATACATTATAATTAACAATTTTATATTAAGACATTTATACATTCCATGTAATGCAAATGTATAACTTGAAAATGATACGACTCTTTGAAAAGTAATCATATAATTTAAAATGCGGGATTCACTTCTCTGGCAGCTTTGGTCTATTATTTTCACGTTGGTGGTATTTTTCAAATTAAACTACTTGACGTTATTGACATTATATCACGATTTTTATTTAAAAATTAAATTATGGTCCAATTATTTTATATTCTCCTTTCATATTGGCACACGATTATCAAAATAGAAAATTTCGTGATCTTTTCGAAAACGCTAAACAGAGGTATAATGATGTAATTTGACAGCACTTTTTTACTTAAAATTGTTTTAATAGCCCGAACTGGTGATTGTAAATCAGACAAAGTGTTTTCAACATGAGCAACAAGAACACGCGACGTTGTTTTGCGAAGAGGTAACGTTGTTTGGCAAATATCGTTTAGTCGTCGCCGGTTCGCATCCCTTCCTTCCGCGCTGGCGAAACACCTTGTGTTTATCGCGTCGGCAACAAAGCCCGGTGCGAGGAGGGCTGGAACGAGGGCGTGGCCGGGGGCCGGGTGGGGAAGAGCGAGGTGGAGCGAGACGTGGAGGGAGGCGGGGCGTGGGCGGAAGCCTGTATCGGCACTCGAGGCAATTACGCCATCAGTCTGCGCGCAAATATGAGTGCACGCGCCACTGTTTATCGATTGCGCCTATGGAGCGGCGCGCGGCGATTTGTGGACGTGACGGGACGATTAATCTAAGTCAGCCTCCGGGACGCGGCGAATTTGTACGGGACGCAGCCGGCAAACCCGCCACGCCCCCCCAGAACCCACCCCCTCCGCTTCCGCCCGCCTTCAATGCCCGCTCTGTGCCTCTTTGTTCTTCCGCCGCGCCCAGCCCGTACGGCGCGCTGCCCCGCTCCGCCTCGTTCCGCCCGCCCCTCCGTTCCACTCCACCCTGTCCTTTAACTCCGCCCCTCGCGCCTTTCGTGCCCGCCCTACGTCGCCCCCTGGCACCCTTCACCCACCCCCCTGTTACAACCGCCTTGTTCTTCACTGCCTTGTGCTCACCTCGCTTCGACTCCTCTCATTCTGTTCCCCCGCGAGTTTCACTCCCGGCCAGTCCAGACGCTCCACCTCGCACAGCCCTGCTCTTTCACTTCCTTCACTGCATCTTCGGTAGTAATTCGACGCCCTCACTACATACTCCATTATGACGTTCATTCACTAATTTGTTTAGTTGCCCTCTGCTTTGATAAGCTTTGTTCACAATTTTTGTTGCTTGCATGTAATTCTAATTAACTCCTTTCTGTTCGATACTCCCTGACCCATATCCTCTTGCAGCTTTCTGCTCACTTCTTGTCTTCATCCACCTGCAACCCTCAAATCTTTACGAACGTCCCCGAGTCTGCCACTAAATTTTCGACTGTTTACTATTTCTCATTGCTTGTTTTATCCATTCTGTGGATAGACCACAAGTCTTTGTATAGAATCTGTTAATCATAGAATCTGGTTAAATCTGTACTGCAGCTTTCACTATAAAACCTCTGCAGTATTTTTATGAGAAGTCATTCTCGCAGCATTTTTTTTTCAATCTCGGATTAATCTCGGACTCATCTTCCGGATCCCTATCATACTTCAAGTTTCACGGGGCATTATCCACTTTACTCTTTCTAAATTACTCGTCAGATGCACAAGAAAATACTCTAATATATTTCCTTTAGGTCCAAGCTAATGATTTTCTTCGTCCCCGCTCCAGACTCCGTTCCAGCCCCCACTCCAGCCTCTGCTCTAGCCCCCACCCTAGCGCCCGCTCTAGCCTCCGGCTTCGGTCCCCCGCTTCAGCCCCTAGTTCAAGTCCCCGCTCCAGCCCCTAGTCCAGCCCCGCTCCTGCCTCCAATCCAGCCTCCAATCCAGCCCCAATTTATTCCTTGTTCCAGCTTTCTCAGCCCCCCAGTCTATCCCCGCCCTCCAGCCCCACTCCACCCCCTGTTCCAGCCCCTTCTCCCGCCCCCAACTTCAACCCGCGCTCCTGCCATTGCTTTTGCTCCATATTCGCCTACCCTCTTTACAATCTAATATTTTCACCCTTTCTCCACCCATTCTTGCCGTAGTCCACATCCTGTCCCGCACCATTCCCGACTCAGACTTCGCCGCCGCCCAGCACAACCGCCTCCAGTCCATCTCTGGCACTACTGCAATGTGGCAACCACGTTCACGCCACGATTCTGCCCATTCCCCTCCCCACCCTACCCAAACCCTCCTTGCCCCGCTTCACCCCCAGTCCCCCCGCTCCGCGACCCTCAACACCACCCAACTCCCACCCCTTCCCACCCTACTCCGCCCATCCCCACCTCTTCCCACCCGCTTCCTGGCCCTCCCTGCCGCGCACCGCCTCAGCTTCGCTTCACGCGCGGCACGGCGTTGCCCGAAAAACAGCCCCCGCCCCGGAGCAGTCCTTTGTTTCGAGGGCCGCGCCCGTTGCAAAGCCGGGCGGAGGAGGTCGGCCCCGAGTTTTATTTGCTTTGGCTCTGCCGGTCAGCGCTGCAGGAGCAGTTCATTTTTAGGTTTCTCTATACGCGCGGATTGAATTTTATGTCCATTTAATGGAAACATGTTTTGGGGAGAGTGCTTGGCGAACATAGCGTTGGTACAAACTTGGTTAATGTGGTAACTGTAATGTAAAATCTTAAAATGTAGGTTTTTGTTTACTGAACGATACAATTCAAGTTCAGTTGATTTCTTGTTTTGGTATTCTGTATTGATCGTCTCAAAAATAATTTTGAAGGTTTAATATAATATTAACTTTCATTTGTAAACGAGGAAGCGAAGTTATTCTTATTTGAATTATTCCTGCAGTTTCTTTTCAGTTCGAATCGAAATATAAATATTAAATCAAATCCGACGAGGTATATGGCATTACAAGTATTGAAAGTACTACGTGGAACAACGGTTTTCACATATTTATAAGGTTTAAAACATTTATAATAATTTAAAGAATTCAGAAATGATGGAAGCCAATTCAAAAATTATTTAATTGGAAATTAAAATATGTATGGAAATTAATACAGCATGTAACATAAGAACGAGTCCTTTTGTATACAGTCTAACTCAAGAAGAAAGATTATTATCTTCTTAATAACCAATAATATATTAATTTGTGTTTAAAATTTGAAACGTTAAAATAATTATAACATTAAGATCATTGCCCAGTAATGATATTTGGTTCGTAATCGTTCTGTTTCATGCAAAGAAAGCGATAACTCAACACGCCATATATCTCCACAGGTGCAACTATCGACTACTCTTGACTGTCATGCCGAGTTTGGTTTGTGTATGACTCAACTGTGTCTTGATGTGCAGTGTTGCCTCTGCAAGCAAGTCAATTGTTATCTGTACTACTACATCCTATATCCTTCCAACTGAGAACCTCAGGAACAGAGATGATTGTGGAGCAGCTTACACGTCGCCAGTTGAGACTTTAAAGGGAACATGGCTGTGAGCCAAGTATTAAGGCCACTGCTGTTCTCTCATTGAAGTTTTTCTGGGATATTGCATTGCGATTAAGGGAAAAAACGTGTATGACCCTACGCGCGCACGCTAGTAGCTGGCTTTCCCCCTAACGAGAGTTTGTAAAAGGTTGAAACTGCTGTTTGCGGAATGAAAATGGAAGTAACTGAAAAGGCTTCTTCAGGATATGGGTTGCGTATGGAAATTTTGCTTGTTGACATAAAACGCAACTCCTCTACACATTTTTTCCTTTAATATGTTATTTCGTTGGATTGTGTTTACATTTATTTTCACTATGTTCCTAAATGAAATAAGTAGCATTATTAAAGCCAACAACATCCGAAAGTGATTCGTGGTATAAGGATTCATCTAGTATCGTTTTGTATCAAGTATCAAAACATGCAGAACTCGCAATCTTTCTAGTAAGTTCATTCCTCAGATTGTACTTCATTCGGGATTGCAATGATATACGTTTGTGGTAAAATAAAACCAACAAAGGTATTATATATATGAAAATGTAAAATATTACACAGGCTACCTTTGAGAGATAATGCCTATGAGGTTTTCTCGTCTGCCATTATCACTTAAACTTACACTCAAAATACCCCTCGTGTTTTGCAGTCTCTGACACAGTACTCACTCACACATATTAAATATTTTCAAACTCATTAAGTTTACCACTTAATACAAATTTGAATTTTCAATACCTTTCATCCAACTGTTTCATGACACCGTTCTATGAGTTACATATGACGTTTTTCACATAAAAATCATAATAAATATCTATCTCTTCTCTTTGCGTTTTACCTGTCTCGTAACATGCAGCAAAACGTCACAAAAAGGCAGTCAGTTAGTTACTCTGCAAGTTGTTACGTAGTTTTGCTAATTTACATTTGAGTTACTGGCTTGAAAACTTGTTGTTTAGAGCAATAAAATCACTCATAGCGAACACTAGCGTTTCACAGCAACTCGCCTTAAAAACACCAGATATCTAAATACTACAAATGATATAGGTATATTGGTGACTGTGGAAGTAACATTCACGTATTAATTATTGCAATCACCACGATAATTCACCGCACAATCGTCGTCGACGCAAACGCGATGTCAACAACTTGTGCGCGCAGCAGAATCAAAATGGAAATGTCGCCGGTGCGGGCGGAAGGGGGGCGGGGAGGAAGAGGGGGGGGCAGGAAGGGGCCGGGGAGGGACGTGTGTATCTGATTGCGGTAACGAATCGCACGTACCCGCTTAAAGGATGCCCATTGACATTACTGCGGCCGCCATAATCGTTTCACAGCTTCAAAACACCATAAAACTGGCCTGCGTGCGACCCGCGACCCGCGCGAGCTCTCCCGCCGATTGAGTTGACGCATGCGCCGACCCGCAGCCAGGCGCCGCTGCGCGCTCCCCAAGCAACGTGTTCAAGTAATGCCCTCTCCCGCAAGTTTCTATTCTGGGGCAAATGCTTAAAGTTTTTCGTACCTACAACCTTCGTATTTTAACATACTTCTAGTAATTAAAAATCACAAAATTACTAGTTTTGTTTTAAAGTTAAAACTGAAAAGACATAAGTAATATTTCAAAATCTTCATTATAAAATTAAATAAAGTATAAAGTTACTGGTAATTTTTATTTACTCTTCTTCTTACTTGTATGATACTTAATTAAACTTCCTTAAAATTATTAACAATGGTATACAGACAGTGACACAAAACTTGCATCGAAAATGTACCGTCATCAATTATAAAAATAAATAATAAAAAATATTAACAAAAATAATAATAAACATTATTTTTGCAATGCTTTGAAGTTCTGAGGACGATAAAATTATTCAAAGCTCATTTTTTGTGATTGCAAATGATATGGCTAGTTAAGAATAAGTAATTTCTGATTTTGTACGTTAAAGTGATTGGAAAAAACTAAAATGATTGAGCACTGCTCTTTCCAAATTTTTGTTTGAAAATCTACTTAACTGCTATTTTTAATTTTTTTGTTTCAAATTGAATTTCACTTTAATATATTTTGTTCCTAACGAAATTTGCAGTGATTTAATTTCTATACGAACAAGTTATTTTTGTTCTCGCGTAATTAAAATAAAATGGGCGAGTATCCTGTACCTCATGGTTCTTTACATTGGCAAGTACGGTACTTTAGTTTATATATGTGCAATAGCTATAATTTTCTGGCAAGTTCGACGAAATAGTACAAGTAGATAATGAAACAACATTTACAATCTACTGTCAGTCCATTTTGAAACGGCTGCTGTTATAGAATTCTAGGTAGGAGGGCTACAATGGGTGCAGGACAGCGTAACATTCTAACGAATTGGGTTGCTGTGAGTAAAGCGTGACAGTAATGGGCCGGTTTCAGTTGTCAGCATCCTGCGAGAGCGCGGCCCTTCACGCCAGCGGGTCCGGCTTTGCTTGCAACTCTTCTGCAAGTTACTCTCCCTCCCGCCACCCGCCCAACGTCCATTTTGCCACGCCTGTTCGTTCTGCCCGCTTCTCCGTCCTCTCCGCCTCCCGTCCCTCCTCGCCCGCCGTCCTCCCGCCCGCCGTCCTCACCGCCCGCCTTCTCACGCCCGCCGTTCCCTGCGGGAGCACGTCCTGCTCGGCCCCCGTTCCTAGTCCGTCCCCCATCTGCCCGCCTGCCATCCTTGCCCGCCCGCCGTCCTCCCACCCGCCGTCCTCACCGCCGCGCCGTCCAGTGGCACCCGCCATCCTCCCCGCCTCCGTCCTGCCCTCCGCCGACCTGGCCGCCCGACGCCCGTTCCGCACCCGCCCACGCCCTCCCCTCGCGTACCCCGCCTCCCGCCCACTCGCCTCTCCCGCCTGTTCGTCCTACCCGGCCCGCCGCCCGCCATCCTGCTGGCCCGCTCGTGCTTTATTCGCGGCCAGTTTATGGGAGCGCGCCGCTGCTCCACGCCGTTCTCTCGGGCCAGCGCGCTTGCGATCCGAGCTGCCTCCCGCCCACACCGCGCATTGCGCGCGCGGACCCGGCCTGCTGGACGCGTGGCTACACACACCACCACACACAACACACACACACACCGCACAACGCGCGTCTGCCTCAAAGCGTCTGCATGCGCTCGCCTTGCCCGCCCGCCCGGCTTGCGTTGCTTTGCCAACCCGGCTGGCTTTCCCGGCCGCGTGGCGCCTGCCCTCTACGGACGCGCCGCGCCCTCCGCGCCGCCAGCCACTCGCGCCATTCCAGGAAGCGGGCACGGCTCCCGCGGTGTGGCTTCCTGTTGCGATTCCCGCGCCCCAGAACGGCCAACCGCCTGTCACGCTCGCTGATAGTAGTGGGCGGAACGCGGGAGTCTCTTCACCGCAGAGTGGATTTTGGGGCGGGGCAGAATCCTTCCGGTACATGTCGCGTTTTCGATTGCGTGAGATTTCCGTTCGCCAGAAGGCTCCGGAAATTTACAAAATTGTGTATTTTTCCTAGTCTTTAAATTATTTGTTACGTCATAGCACTTATGTACAACAAAGCTATAACTATCTTATTCCCACGCAGAAGCAGAAGAGTTCATTTTCTGTGACGATAGAAATACGGTCAATACCCATACCAAAGAACAGACAAGCCCGTGAGGTCAAAACTTATGGTAAAATGCCGATATCGGGCAAAAAAATACGTGTCACAAAACAAGATGCCGACCGCACCTCAAACCAGTGCGGGAGAATGCACCTTTGAAATACACGTACCAAACCCAATCCGCTCCGAAAGGACAGCAGTATACAGTGATCAAGGTTTCGATTTAGGGAGGAGAGAAGGATGAGACATATCTTGACAGAATGGAAAATAGTAATAAAATTATTGTGTAATGAATGTTGGCCAAGCTAAAAAAATGGTTATTTAAAAAAAAGTACAATACGCGTCGTAGGCACTTTCAGTCCAGGAAGTGGCATTGTGAAAAAATCCAACGTTGACCTTATTCAGTGATCGATTGTGCTGCACTCTCCGGCACTTTGTTTTAGGCGGAGCATGCCTCGGCGATTCAGATGGAAAGGCCGGGGGCGCTCGGGCCGAGCGCATTGGTGCGCAGTGACTGGTCCCAGGCGAGGCTGCGAGCTCTGCGGTTCTCTGAATGGGCGCGGCCGCTATCATTCGGCCGTGCCACTGCACGCCCTACGCCCCTCTCCCCTCGACCCGTCCCGTTCCCATACCACCCCGCTCCCGCCTCGTCTCGCCCCGGCTCCACCCCGTCCGCTCCCTCCCGCACCGTCCCGTCCCGCTCCCTCCCGTGCCTTCCGTCCAGCCCTGCCCCGCTCTCTGTCCCATTCCACTCCGCCCCGACCCCGTCCCGCGCCCCTTCCTGTCTCGACCCGCGTCATCCACCCCCGTATGCCTACCCCCCCCAAACCGCTACGCTCGCCCCTACGGCTGAATTCGACCTATGTGAGTGTAGCTAATATCGGAAAATCGCCACCATCGGGACTTAAACCACATAACCGCATGTTTAGAGGTCGCTGCTAGTGACCGCGCCAATGCCTAATCTGAGCTAAAACTTTGCCGATTTAATTTCGTTCAGGGACACAGTAGGTAGCTGGCCCACACCGCTGATAGGCCTGCCACGTTACTTTTTTAACTTTGTTCGGATTCTTTTTCTCGAGCAGTTAGCGTCGTTGCATTCTCACACGCAAAGCATAATCTGTCAGAAAACGTGTTGGCGGGCGTCCAACGAATGCAGGCGTAGAAAAGGAGAAGGGCCCAGACATTGACGTCCGCGCGTAGTTCATTGTTTAAATAATTAATTTGTAGGACCCGCAGCTGAGAAAATAAGAAGCTGAGGGCAGTAACATCCACGAAACCCCTTCTTATTTTCAAACAAAGATTTCGCCCCCAAATAATAAACAATCCATTTCTCCATCTTCACAAGAAATTGACTTATAGCGATTAATTTTAATTAGAAATAAATACTTCTTACTTATCTGCAAACAAACGAAAATTTGGTCCCCAATTTAAAGTCGAGGCGCTGTGGATGTTCCCTCATCAAGCAAACCATGTAGCATACCCCTGTTAATTAAGTGACACTAGACATTTTAAATTATCACTTATTAACAATTAAGTCTGGGGACAGTGAACAATTTGTCCCACCTTCCACCTTCAAAACGACACCGGCAGCCCGCCCCTGGGTTTGGGTCCTGCCCCTGGAGCCGCCCGGCCGCAGCTGCCGCAATCACCCGTGAGCGCGCTGGCACGGGCGGGGGGTGAGCGGGCGCGGGGGCCGGGGGTAAGGCGGGGCGCGCGCCTGGCATTCTCAGCACGCGAGGCGCCCGCCCCGGCGCCACCCTCGCCCCAACCCCGCCCCAGCCCCAGCCGCCGCTTAATAATCGGGACATCTGTCATTGAAAGCGTAATTAAGTCTCCTGGATGCATGACGTGCCGCGCCATTATCCACGTCGCATGGGACCAAGCACCGCCCGGGGCGCCCGAGGGAGGGGCGGCGGGGACGGGGGCAGGGCAGTGGCCGCGAGCCGCCCCCGGCGCATAGCCCGCGGGCCGCAGCCGCCGAAAAACTTGTAATGGAGATGGATAGGCCTGCACACGCCGCGGCGCCCCTCTACTTCCCTCGCCGTCCGCGTCACCCCGACGAGCCCTGCGCCCTTTCTATTCGCTCTGTCCCTACACATCCACGGCTCTCTCTGTCCACACCCTTCACTCCCGCCCATATCCATACAACATTCTATCTGTTCGCATCTACGTTCATTCATTTCTTCTCCTTCTATCGTCACTCCTTTCTATTTCCGTAGCTACCCATAACCTCTCCTCTTCATCTCTAATACTTTTTCTTCTCTTATCATATCACATCCCACCACTTTCTACCTCCGTTTATTTCTTACCCCACACCTTTCCATTTATCTCTATACCACTCATCTTTTTCACATCCACTCCATGTCCCCTTCCTTCCATCTACACTCATCTCCATGTTCCTTCTTCATCATGCCCCCACTCTATATGCCCCCACTCTCCATTACCCCTCCTTTCAGTGCTCTTTCCCCCTTCTGACCCCTGCTTTCCATGCCCCCTCCTCTATATTCTTCCTCCGCTCCGTGACTTATTCTCTCCACGTTCCCTTTGTCTATGTTCTCTCTAGCTCCTTCTCCTTCATTTTCCCGCCTCCCCATTCCTCATTTCCTACCCTTGCTCCTGCTCATATCCCACCTTACACCATCTGCGCATTTGTTCATCAATTGCTCTCTCCGTCACTGTTCGTCTCCATTCCCCTCTTCTGTAGGCACCCTTCTCTGTTTCTTCAAACCCTATCATCCCTTGTCATCGCACCATGTCTCTTTCCCGCTCTTCGTGTGCGGTGGAATTTGGTGCGTTGTGGTGTAGAATGGTTGTTTAGTCGTATGTAGTGTGTGGTTTGGTGAAACTGCATGAATTATGTGGCACGCGTTGGGATTTGATATGAAGTTGTGTACGGTGAAATATAGCACCGCGTGCTAAGATGGAGTGTGTTGTGATGATGTGTGTTATAATGTTTGCGCTCAGAAATCTCGATCCTGTGATGCAGTATGTTTCATGTTGTGAACAGTAGGCTGTGATATGACGCGGTGGATTGAGATGTGTACTGAATATAATGTTCTAGAAAGTGACGTTGATAAACACAGTCATGAGTTGTGTTTGAAGTGCTATCGTATCGCTTTGGGGGGTATTTCTTTATTATTTAAAATATAGCGCATTTATAAATATAAACAAGTGATACTACAAAATGTCAAAAACCTTGTCGTACTAGTTAGTTCCTCTTTACATGAGATTGCAGTGACATTTTCTGCAAAACGGATCTATCAGGAATCCTCGCGGTAACTACCTGTCACCTTGGGGATAACTGATCAACAAGGGTATCTCAAAGATATTGATCAAACGGAGAATATAGCAAACGTTGTTCAAAAACGATCTCATTGTATTTAGGCATGTATTATCCCATGTGATTAGGTAGAGAATAAATCAAATAGAGAATTTCCAGGAAGTCGAACAAGTAATTTTGAGAAAATCAATTAAAATGAGAAACTTGAGCATGTCTTTCAAATGAAAGATATCTAGCAACTCGATCAAATGGAGAATATGAAGCAGGGCCATCCTGTGGTATAAACAAAACAAGGCGATTTAGTAGTGGAAGTGAAGCAGGTGGATTACGTGAAGGATCTGTAGCAAACCGACTCAGTAGTGTATGTGAAGCAACTCCATCCAAGTAAGAATACGAGGCAAGTCGATCCAGAGGATCATCTGACGCAAGCGGATTGAGTGAATCATCTAAAATATGTCGATCCACTGAAGTATAGAAACAAATCAATCATGTTGATCTGAATCAAATCGATTAAGTGGATTATCTAAAGCTCCGGCAAGTCGATCAATTGGGTAGTCTGAAGCAAGTACATCAAGTGGAGTATCCGAAGAATGTCGATCAAGTGCATCTGTAGCAAGTACTGTAGATAAATAGGAGGATCTTTTGCCAGTAGATATATTGGAGAACATGCAGAAACTCAATCAAATTTACTATCTGAATCAAATCATTCGTGTGGAGGATATAATGGTTTTAATTGTAAGAATTGTGTTTTTCTAAGTTGAAGCACTTGTTGGATGTTATTGTCGATGTCAGGCAATTAACAATTATGATGGAAAGAGAAAATAACATGTTTTCCTTAAGAGTGACATTGACCAATTTATTTTTTCCGAATATATCTAATAAATTTTTTTTGTGCAATGAATCAGCCAATTTTTGCGGAAAATGTGTTGGCAATGAATATTTATCAAACTTTGTCTGATATGTGACTAGAAGTTATAATTTACACGATAACTTATGTGTGGCCTAATTAATTAAAACTCGTTCACAACTATAAATAAAAAGAAGATAACTTCTGGTTTTGGTATAATTTAAGATCTTACGACTAGTGTTGCCAATGAGTAGGACACACTTAATTTAACTTAAAAAATTAACGCAAAAATTTAATTTCTTTCCCATGTTTCCATAGGAAAGAATGAGAAATATTTTTTTCTCTCGCGACGGCTCCTTCGTGACTGGGGGCTTGCCTTTCACCAGACGGAAAGGCATGCTGGAAGAAGCTTCTTTGGTGACTAGTCGCCCGCATTGTCCGGACACCTCTTGTCCGCCAGGCCACTTGCGGCGCACGTGACTAGCGCGCAGACCGCTCGGGAACGGAATGAGAGACTGTCTGCGTGCCTCCGCCACCGCCCCTCTTCTCATCCTCCTCTTCCTTCTGCCTTCTCCCCTCCTTACGGCCACTGGCATCTCGACGTCATCCCCGTCCTTCGCCACCGCCGTCGTCGTCCTCATCCTCTACCTCCTCTTGTTTGCCCTCGTCCACTTTTTCATCCTCCTGTGGTATTCTTCTACTTTTCCTCTACATCTTCCTTTTCCTCCTTCTCTCCCTCTTCCTCCCCGTCTTTATAATATTCTATATTCTCCTTCTCATTCCCTTCTTCCTCCTTGTCCTTAACCTTCTCTTTCTCCTTCTGTAACTCCTCTTCCTCCTCCCTTTCCCACCTCACCCTTCTTCTCAGCTACCTTTTCTACAGTCACCTCTTCCTCTTCATCCACATCCTTCTGCTCATCCTCCTCTTCCTTCTGCCTTCTCCCCTCCTTACGGCCACCGCCATCTCGGCGTCATCCTCGTCCTCCGCCACCGCCGCTATTTCGTCGTCGTCATCCTCTACCTCCTCTTCTTCTTTGCTCGCGTCCTCCACTTCGTCATCTTCCTCACACTACCTCTTCATTTTATTTTATAGTCTCTTTATCACTCTCCTCTTCCTCCTCGTCCTTTGTCTTTTCTTTCTCCCTTTGTTTCACCTCTTCCTCCTCCCTTTTCTACCTCACCCTTCTCAGATACCTTTCCTTCAGCCACCTCTCCCTCTTCTTCCACATTCTCCTCTTCCTTAACCATCTAGTCTTTCTTCTCGTCCTCTTCTTTCACTGTCACCACTCTCTCCGCTGCTACGTTCACCAACTTCTCCATCATGTCCTCCGTCTCCTCCTCCAACTGCTCCTCCCCCTCCCCTAGCACGAGCTCTCTCTCCCGACGCAGCCCGCATTCTAAGCGACCTCTTCGGCGCATTCACCTGAATTACAGGCGAGACGTACCGCGAGAGTACTTCGCGTCTTCCATCCGCGACGGGGCAAGGGGCTCTTTCAATGTGAGGTGTTTTTGCGAAGGAAATTCTGTTGTCTGGGACAAGAAGCTGTCCGTTTGTCAGGCGCTTTCGATAATTTGGCTATCCTATGTCTTACACTTGTCAGAGGTAATTTATATATAAATGTAATATAAGCGTAATGCAAATGTAATAAGAAGTGTAAAATATATGCACGGTAAATAATATCATAAGATTCAACAATATCTCTTTTAAACTGAATGTAGAATAAATTGAATTCGTTCCATTTATTCTAAATAATTTGCTAGGATATGAATTTTAACAAGAATAAAATCAGCAAAAAATAGACATCTTTTGTTATGGCACAAGTAAAAAAAGATTCTTTTAATAATGAAAATACTTTTATTTCTTTCAATTCCTGCTGACACCTCCCCAAAACGATATTTTTCAATTTAATATTTTTACGAAAAACAAAACAAATAACAATTTTTATATGAATGTGATTTCTTCTCACTCTATATTTACAGTTAGGGGCCTTTCTCTTGTTTCAGACTTAGGTTAACATTGTAATACTTTTAGTTTTCGTTGTTTCATATCAACTCTAATAGGATAGCTTGTAAATGCCTGAAATTACTTTCTTGTCAAACATCTTCATTTGAAAAAACGCCTATTTTGTTACTCAGCTCTCCCAAAGAATAAGTTTACTTCTTGAATACACATTATCGTATTTGTAGAATACATACGTTTTTGCTTTGCATATCTCTTCTTTTAATCATCATCATTATCATTCAATTTATTAAGTTTTCTTTACTGATAAAATGGTACTATTTCATACACATTATTACAGACAACTTTTCTTTGAAAACTCCATCCCACCCTCCCTCATTGCTTTCTCTCTCTTTATAACTTTAGCTTTTCTTCATTTTCACAGTTACTCGTTCACATCCCCATCTCTTATATCTCCCTATCTTTTCTTATTATACTTATTCGTTATTATAATTTCTAGATGTCCCTCTAATCTTATATTATCTTCTCGCTTTATCCCTTAGCTACTGTACTTTAATTTCTTCCTCTCTACTTCCAGCCTCTCTACTTCCTACACATAATATCTCGCAATCTCTCTCTACATCCTCTCCACTTATTATTCATTACCACACTTTTCTAGTACCGCTCAACACAATTTCATACGTATCATGGTCACCTTCACAAAACCTATTTTCCTCTTTGTCCAATAGAACTACCTTATCTCGTTCCCAACCTAAATCCAAGTATTACAGCTTCCTTCGTTCCGTACTTCTTCAACGTATTTGGCTAAACCACAACTTATTATATCCTTCTAGAAATCATTGTACATGAACTAATGCTCTTATAACCAGGGGCGTACTACCCGTGGTTGAGTTGGAAATACCGCTTCTATTTCGTATTGGAACCACTATATTTTTACCCTAGGGCTTTTATCGAGCCGACGCCTTGTTACCTTTTACGTCTCGATGGGGCTCATATTCGACCGTGCACTAGACCACAACCCACTTGCGGGATCCCCTGATCTGGGATCAGCAGAACGATAGGCCCTCGGCGACAAAAAAAACTTACATGGCAGATAAGGGACAAACAACCATGCCTTGCGACCCTTCGGATCAAAGCTCTGTGTCGGTACACGTTCTTAGCCACCTCGGCCACCCAGGTCGGCTGCACAATATTTATATTTAGAAAAAAAACTATATTTTATTATCGGTGCACTTTCATTCCAAATTGGTCGAATGAAACTCTAAAGAAACAAGCTCAGCAAGGCTGAGCTACAATAAGTGAAAGAAACGTCTGATAGAAATAGTTGAAACAGAAAAAAGAGGGCTCCCAAACGAGGGATCTTCTGAGTTTTTTCGCATTGTTTTCGAAGCTAAAAAGTGCGCAAAGTTTAAAACATGATGAACGTAAATTTCCATATACCTATACACACACACACACACACACACACATGTGTATATATATATATATATATATATATATATATATATATATATATATATATAGACACACCCACACACTCAAATACTTGCGTGCGAACACGTTACACATAATAAGCTCAAATCTTTTCTTTTTTACTTTATTATTTTCTATCTCGTCCCGAATATGGGTTTTAATCTAATTTTCATTTTAATCTTCCTGATGCTTTCATGGCTACCTTGTTTTACCTTTTAAATTTATTAATACTTTCTCTTATTCACAATGAGATGACTATGGCTTACATCAAGATACATAACACATGTATAAAATACGTATGTTCATGCACATACCTGTTTTTTCTCTTTAATTACCTCCTGTACATTAACCACATAAAATGTTTTTTCAGAGCTCAGTAGCAGGTATTCTTCTAAAAAAAACAACCACTCGTATAACACTGCAATAAATGAAATATTTAACAAAAATTTCTTCACGAATATTGCAATAACATAGTCTTCTTGCATGAAAGTGCGGCCTCCCGCTCCATGTAAGTGTGACTATTTCTTACTGGACAGGAACTTTGTTTCATATTTCTTCTCCAAAAACGAACGGTTAAGGTATAATTACATCGCATTACGTAGTGTAATATTAGTTAGGAAGCACATTTTCAAATAATGAACATAAGTGGGAAGAAGTGAAAACTATAGTACTCTAATTGCATTGTTTAAACCGGAAGTAATTCTCTAGAGTACTTCATATAAGAGCTCTGGTGTTTCACATTGCTTTCTGTTGAAGTTTTGTATTTGACAGCTTGGTGAACTGGATTACGTTTTTGCACCGCTTATATGGCTTGGATAGTGGATTGTCACGTGTCTTGTTTTCTCATCAAAATTCCGGAAATACATCTTTTTTAAAGCTACTATTGACTAGAGACTTCATTTAGTAAATTCATATTATATTTTTAACAATAATAAAAACCGTAGCAATTTTTTATTCATACTTGAAAATATCGTTTTAATTTTTTCCCAAAAAGCAATCTTTTTTATAACAAATACCTAATGTGTATATTTGATGGATTTTGTTTACTAAAAATATTATTAAAACAAACACGGAGAAATAATTTATATGAGATTTTGTGTGTCAATTCTAGATCCGAATATATCTGTGTGAAATTAAATTTTGACAGGTAAATGCTATCAATGGCTATTAAATGCAACTCTTTCATTTTAAGACGATAATTGGCCACGGAAAAATAATTAACTCATTTATTGTATCTCAGTATAATAATTTTAATATCTTAAATGCACTATGTAATACAGTGTATTTCACCGGTAAACTGATACTCGTATATGTGATATCTCCATTGATTTTAAGAGGTATTTTCATTACACGCAGTATCGTTTTTGTCAACTTTTGAAGGTATTACATTTTGTAATTTCCAAATTTAGTTTTAGAATAAACATAGATTTTTTAATGATGTACTTCGAAGCAGCAATAATTTATTTTATGAAATTATCTTTCCGTACAAGTTCTTCCATTTTCTAATATTATTTGTAGATTAGATTACGTTGAATGTTAGATTATTGTCTTTCGAGATACATTCTTTTAGATGCCGTGTATCCTATATACAATAGGGCTATATACAAATGTAAAATTCCTTTTCCTAACAAATTGATGTGCATCTTTCATTAATCAGAAAAGTAACGCTATACCAGCCAAATACATTAGTTCTCTTAGGGACGTTTATTCGATCAGGAATGAAAGCAGAAAATCTCGCCTATTGTCAAGAATCCGGCTCTGCTGGGCAGAACGAAGTTCAGACCGAAGGAGGGCACCACGGATCAGCTCAGGACATCAAATCCCAGCGCAGCGAGTGTTCAAATTCCCAAACGTCATAAAAAATCCCCCCGGGCGCCGGCGGGGAAGTAGATCCCGCCGATATGCAAGATAAACACAAGTGCGGGGGCGAGCGTCGCTCCAGATATAACAGGATTTAAGTCCTCCCGGAGGCCCCGGGTCGGCCGAGGGCGGTTGCAAGTGCCCGCCGAGTGGACAACGCCGGGACGCCTTCGCAGCGAAAAAAGTTTCTCGCGCTACAGCGGAAGGGGAAATGAACACAATTTGCGGAGGAAGTGGCGGTGACCTCATTAAAGTACTAACTGAGCAATCGATTGGAGGGCGGGGCGGGGTGGCAAGCGGGTGGCGGCGGCGGAGGAGGGAGGGAATGAAGAAGAAACGAGGAGGAACAAGCGGCGCCGCCGGCGGGTGGGCGTGTTCGAGAGGTGGGAGACGAGGAGGGAAGAAAAGAAAGACGCGCGAGAGGGGAGAAAAAAAAAGAAATGCGAGAAGGGGAGGACGGCGAGTTGGAAAATTTTTGGCGGAATTCGCGGGCGGTCGCGAGGACTAACTAGCAGCTTGTCTGCGCCCCAGGAGGCGGCGGCGGCGGCGGCGGGAGAGAGGTCGGCCGACGACGGCCGTGCGCGGGGCGGACAAGGGTGGTGGCGGGCGGGGCGGGAAAGGGGTGGCCCCGTGGGTTGTGCTCCGTGCAAGCGACTCAATAGCCGGTTATTGGCTCCCGGAGTTCTCTTGTGGAAAAGCCTTCGACCCCTGTGCTCGCAGACGCGCCCCGCCGCCGCCGCCGGCCGATACACTCGCCACCACTCTATTCGCAGCGGCGCGAGGAGCACGTCAAAGCAGCCTGCTCTTAAATTGGCTTTTTGTAGCTGCCGTGTTATGAAACATTCATGGGTGAAAATTACAACAAAATTTAATTATGTCTTTGCTCTTTTCGTAGTTTCCTCCTTGCAGGCCCTGGTTTGGTTGATTTGTACACGGTTCCAATAATGGTCGGCAGAATTCTACAATCACATGAAGAAACTGTTTTTAAATTGACTTTTATACTTTAGGAAGGTTGTTATCATCAGAATAATATGGGACTATTGAGTAAAAATGCCCATTTTACGAAGAAAGTTGAAAGCAGGAAATATCTGTAGATCAGATGACTGTTTAATTATTTATTTAAATATGTAGCTTCATCAGTACATTCCTTATCCATGCACAAAAACCGGTTGCGCTCAGACCTTACATGCAATTACGGGTATTTGGAAGAGATTGTGGGAGGATTAGGATATGGAGGTGATTCATGAGGTACTGGAAACGTACCTCTACTCACCAACACAATTGAAATATCCACGCCTTGCGTTGAATACGAGTCTCTCAGCCTTTGTGTCCACCAACTAGGGCGTATGTGTCGAGGTCCCTCACGAGTCCTGGCCAACATTCAGTACTCCAAAATAATTTGGACCTCTTCGTCGCAACTCAATTGTACGATTCAGAGGTAAAATATTCTCAATAAAATATCAACAAAAGAGAATTTAAAGACCAGCATCTTTATTAAATTGAGAAGTCTGTCCGCAAGAATCAGAGTATTTTACAAACCTTTGTTAAAGTGTTTGAGTTGATTTTATCAGTCAACTTTGGTGCCTAAGAAAGAGGACTGAATCTTCCAGTCTGAAAAATGTTATCCGTTCCCTTTTGACGATAACAATAAGACAAACAGGAGGTAGGTCTAATGCTGCTGAAAGAGGAAATAGGAAGTTTAATTATTGTAACAAACAATTTCCTTCACGATATCCGCTGCTGATGTTTTGCTCAGTCATTGATCTTAATATCAATGCGCGTTTTGGAAAAATCGTGCAATAGGCTTTAGAAAAACACGATTTGATTTCTATTTATAATTTATTCAACCGACTCGACTTGGCACCTCATAACTTTCATTAATTCGAGATGATGAAACTTTCAAGAATCGATGATAATCTCAGAGCTGCGATTATAAAATAGTTTACACAGCAAACCCCCATCCATAGTTTTCAGAGTGAAATTCATATTGACAAAGCAATATGATTCAATTCTGAACCTTCAGTGATAGCGTTGATTTTTTGCTCCTTAAACATTGGTGCCTACGTTTTTTGTTTCTTTGTAATTTTCTCATACCAATAAAAAGGACAGAGCTTTAATTAATAATTTGGATAATTAACGAATTGGTTACAGCTGTTTATTGTCGAGAATTAACGTCTTTAACAGATTTTAAGCAGTTCCAGGTATCCATATGCGGGTTTCAGTCATAAGTTATGCGAATATAATTTTGTTTCGTTATCGTACCTACTTTTATGGCTAATTGATCTTGGACGAATTTAACACTAGAACTATAAAAAGCTGCAATTGAATATAAATTACATGCATATAGCTAATACGTGTAATAATAAGATATTCTTTCATTTTTATATCTTTAAATGCAGTAATCAGAAGACTGCCAAAATCTCTCATGTGTTCACTAAGTGATGCACATCGTTAAGGGAATATTTCTAAGCGAATAACTTTAAGGAAATGCATGAGTCGTTTGTAAATACTTCCGAGTATTAAAAATTTTAACTCAGATCATTACTGTCTGTTTGAAACCATCTTCTCACACTTTGAGCATCACTTCAGAGATGTCACTAGGTTTGTCTCATCAAAATTTATCTCTGTCTGTTGATATGTTGACATTTGTAATTTAAGTTGCTCTAACATTTTATGACTACTATAATTTTATTTTAATTTTTGCTACTTATTGATTCAGAAAATCCTGAGGAATAATTTCCCAATAGGAACTACCTTCTTGAATTAAAGTTCTTTTAGGTATTCGATAATCGTCCAGAGCTTGATATATATTCCAGATTAATAAAGAAGCTATGTGTGTCATCGAATAACTTCAGCCATTGAATTAAAATTGCTTACGAAACTAATTTTTGTGTCAGAAAAAAATTACTGATAAACGGATGTTGCATCGTTGCTGTCTGACTGACATACACCGCCAATGAGATTTTAAACTTAACCTTTCATTTCAGAAGAATATAATTTCGACAACGTTTTGATCACAACAGGTTATTTAACACTTAATAAGAATGTCTTAAAGAACACTGTTGTTTAACATTCATTATTTGACTTGCTGTGAAATTCATAATTTTATCGGGGTGTTTTATTTGCAACATTATTTGAGCTTCATTGGAAAGATTCGTATTTAGAATTTTTAAAATTAATTTCACAATATTTAAGTGCATTAATGAACATTAATTCATAAAATAATGCATATATGGATGAAATTAATTAATAATATACATTTCTACTAAATATATTATTATATTCACAGATGCTTCACAGGTAAAGCACGGGTTATTACCAATTCATTTGCTAACGGTTTTAATTTCCCGGGTGTTAATATGCATCATAATCTATAAACGTTTGGAAATCCTCCCTGTACAAAAAATAAGCGTAGCTAACTTTGTTGATCGCAATATATCTCACATTTTTTCAAATATAAAATTTTGAAAAATTAATTTTTTAAATATACAACAAAAGGCTGTTTTTAAATGCTTTATTGGCTCTATTGAATATTATTTTTTCTGTGTTTATCATGAAAATAAACAATGAAAACTTACACTGAAAACAACTAAAACTTATTAGAAAAATTCTTAAGAAAAATTCTTTCAAATCGTTTAGTTTAATAATAGTTCTTTACGTGAAATTTTCAGATAACGAGTCTTTGGCATACTAATGAAATGTTGCCGAAAGAGGCGACGATTAGGTAGCGAGTTCCGCCTTTCAAAATGAGTATGCCACATATTCGTACGAGTACCTTACCTACTGTTTTAGTGCAATAGTATACTCTTGCGATTATTCTCGATATGCGATTCGGCAGCCACGTTGGTTGGTTTGAATGATTGTTTTCGCCTAGAGATTTAACTTATATTATGAACTTCAACAAATTAAATTAAAGTCATTCGTTAAAATAAATATTAGAAATTTGCTTGTTAAGTTTTCTCAGTACTTTATTCAAAAAATATAAATTTCAGTCATGTAGACGAAGCTTGTAAAAAGTAGAAAAAAAAGCTTTTGGATCAAAAACCGAATTATTTAGAATACGTCAATACTCAGTGCCTAGTAAATGTCATTTCGGACAGTATCGCAATAAGTTAAGAATACTCTGAAAGCGAACACACACGTGAGCTGAAATCACAGCGGACGCCATTCAGAATCACGTTCCGAAGCTTTGGAAGAGTTCGTCTCACCAGCGCGATTCCTGACGCGAGGAGAATGAGATTCCAGGCGGGTTGTCCGGCGAAAAGTCGGCCTGCGTTCGGTGGGCGATCACCAGAAGGGATGAAGCCAGAGCGAAGACTGGGAGCGAGCGGCGGCGGCCGGGGGCGGCGGGCGGCGGGGCGGCGGGGGGCAGTGGAGGCGGAAGGCAAAGGCGGGGAAAGCTCGAACGCGATGCGTCACCTTCTTCATTTTATTATCGTCACGACGCAAGCTCACAGCCCAGGAAACTAATTAGAGAATTTAAACTTTGTCGACTCCCATGAGTTGGTCTTTCTCTCTTTTCGGAATGAAAAAAAAGAATAAAGGCAAAAAGAGAATGAGCTCGTAATACTTATCCAATATAACAGTAGGTTCCACGTACCTTGAGATAAGTAGCGACGTTAACGAAGTACAGCCTCCGTACCGTAAAAGTGCGACCTTCGCGATTTCTTTCGGTCGTCGTCGTCGGGACAGTCGCGTAGGGGCCGCTTGTCAACGAACGGCGCCTTGTACTGATTGCGGCTCCCGATAATTGTAAGTTCTGTTTCAAAGGAGGGTGCACGCGATGCAAAGGAGCTGGGCGCGGGCCGCCGGTCCTCGCGAGCGAAAAAGACTCGAGTGCGGGCGAGGGGCTCTTTTTATATCTTATTATCTCCCGGCTCTAGGGTCGGTGGCAGCGCCGCCCTGCCTTCGCGGCCCCATCATTTAAGGACAAGTAGCCGAAAGAGCATTTAGTTATATTTTTAATGATCTTGCAAAAATTATATTCCTTCAATTTGCGAATGAGGAGGAGGAAGGATTTTTCCCCAGTTTTTTTTAAAATTTATTTTCTGTGAGTAGGAACTTTGCCGTTATTATTCGGAATACTCTATGCAAATTTTGGCGGTAATATGATTTTATGTAATAGTTTCTTGAAAAGGGTTCAGATCTAATTACATTTTCACTCCAATTCCCTAGTCTGTTCTCGAACTAATTATCTTTGGGGAAAACTGTTTCTTAATATGAATACAAAAATTCATTAAATTTTTGCACTTCAATTTAGAAAGAAAAATACATGCAGAAGATATCTATTACTTCCAGGAGTGGCGATAAGTATATTAATTTATTTAATGCCTTTTCCTTCATTATTTCATTTTCGTAAAAGCGCATAATTAGCTAAGAAATCAATGCATTTTGATTTTTGTTCTAACAAAAATGAATATATCACCAACCATCTCATTACAAATATATTAATAAAAATAATATTTGTGTTAAAAACATTCTTACAGATCCTTTAGTATATATTAATTATAAATCATTCAGTACATTTTTGGACATGATTTTAACTTACCTACATTCAACAAAAATAATAGTCAATATTTAATTTAAAATATAAAATATATTTTTAACAATACTTTTGCTTGAAAATATTATTAGAAAAGTAATGGTAAATATGAAAGTTACAGGTTCTGCAAACCACCTTCTTTGCTGTGGGTAATGTGTTTGTTTATCTGAGAATCTGGAAATATTGTTATTGACACTGCTTTTCTCTAAATAAAGTACAAAACCGATGTGTTACATATTGAATTTGGGGCGTGTTGCGCATGCTGTGCACAACATACTCATCTTCTCTGCATTAGCAACGGAATCTGCACATTGCGTTCATAATGCTGAATATATGGAGCCGCCTTAATACGTCGCATGTGTTCTTTTAGAATGAATGCAAATTCCTATAAAATCGTCACCGTCATGATTCTGTTCCATGACATTTTGGCAAGCCTTCAGAAATATCAGTTTGGGTATGTGACTACAATTGAAGTCAGCTACAAATAACCATAATTCACAATACGTTAGTGTTTATTCAAAAATGTAAAGTGGTGTTAATTTTTATGTTTATTTCATTTAATGCTCCGGCAAAGTAATGGTAATTTTTATGCCATTTAATGCTTGGCAAACACATTTAAATCCATAGAGATCCAATAATACAGAAGATACATTTTTTCTGTCTTTTCATACCGGCGCTGATGGCTCTCTACACATAGTAGCATTGTTGACGGGTAGGTCTTAGGCTTCACTTCGTTTCGACACTTTTAACGTGACTGGGCTGAACACAATCACTGTTTGGAGATGAATTAAAGCGGCCGGTTGCTCTGATCGGCAGTTTTTTGTGGTTTCTCTCATCAATATCAGGTGAATACCGGAACAGTACCTTAACAAATGAATCGCAAGCGATCTTTCCTAACTCATCTCTGTTATACTATTCTCTCCCATTACAATATACTTTCACGTAAGTGTACTTCATTAGTACACATGTTGGGAGGTCAGTCGGAAGTTTAGAGGGTGACCATTACAACTTCACATTCTAGCGGATGAGGACCACCGCTTCCTCTCAGAATAACGTGCGTTACACTTTCGAAACTAATGACGTCAATGGTTTTTGCGCCCGGAATAAGCCCTTATTTTTGTGAGAAAATTCAGAGAGAAGAGGTTCAGTTCAGATGGTATCGTGTGCTCAACTCCATAAAGGTAAAAAATTACTGTTGTTATTTGCTTACAGTGTATTGTGCTCCTTTGGTGTTAAAATTATTGTATATTTATGTAAAGAGCTACCGTAAACTAAACGTAGCTTTCTCTAACGTTCCTCAAATAACTTCACTTTTTCGCCTACTTCTTCTTCGTCCTTTTCTTCGCTTCTTTTCTCTTCCCTCTTCCTCACAAATTTTATCATTTTTAATTTTAGACCCCTTCCCCTGAACGTCTCTTCTTTTCTCTTTTACGAAACTTCCCTTTCACTACTATGTACAACTTACTCAGTACTATTAATGTTCGGCCCTAAGCCGCCATCCTGATTGAGGTTTTTCTGGGTTTACTCAATCGCTTAAGGCGTATGCCGGGATGGTCCCTAAGTTTGTTCTCCCAGACGTAAATGTACAGCTTGTCATCCCCTCTTAAAATGTTACTATTCTAAATGTATGTAAATTCAGTGGTTAGGCGGAAGAGCAGGCCCTATGGCCTGAGCCTCGCCATTAATAAAGACATTATTATTATTATTATTATTATTATTATTATTATTATTATTATTATTATTATTATTATAAAGGGGGTAAGAATTGTGTCTTATGATTATTTTTATTTACACCTTCTCCATTACGTTTTCTGTATCGCCTGAAGCATCAAGCATTATAATTTGATGAGGTGGGTGCCGGGGGAGAGAATAATAAAATTGCTGTGCTTCGCAAACGGGAAAACCCTTTAAAATAAGAACCAATTCAAAGTTCTAAATTATATAGACTGTCTAAATCCAGATCGATAGGATTCTAACATGTTGTGCGTAATTGCATTTTCTACTTTGTCCGTATCAATAACTGCAAGTGGTACATGCTTCAATTAATTCTTCCTTCACAGGGAGCAAGAGTGGCAACTACGTGCATAGGGAACAGTTCTTCGTAAACACCTGTGCACACCCCGAGCTATCTCGCCACACTTGACCATCGCCTTTCGCTGTTATTTTCCCAGAAATAAGGATTCCGATATAAATCAATGGAAATAATAGAAGTATATAGTCGAAAACGCCGTATTAGAAGTGAAAACATCGATAAACGAAATCGGAAAGGCGCCAAAAGTTTGAGTAATTTATTACTATTGCTAGCAGATGTCAGCACCTTCTAAAGTGTAAACGTTAGGTTGTGCAAAAACTCTCTCTTTAAGCTTCAAACAACATTCAACGTTACGTTATTTTTTAACCATTAATATTAGTCTTATTGTCTAAGTGCAAAAATCTTCACTTACTTCGCAAAACATTAGCGTAAACGTGCGCTCTTCCCGCTGGACTGCGGGGAGGGAGGGTTGTCGTACAACACGTCGGCGCCATCTGTCAGCGACCGCGCCGGCCACGTCTCAGCGCGTGCCCTGAGCGAACCCTGGCGGGCATTCCGAGGTGGACTCGGGCGCCAACTTCCGCCGCCAATATCCCCTGCAATTCAGGCGCGGCCCGCGGAGAGAGGACCGCCGCCCCCCCCCCCCCCCCCACGGCCGTTTGAGAGGCGGCTGACCGCGCTCCCGCTCCTTCGCTCGGCCAGGCTGTTCCCCGGCCCAGACATTCGCCTGCAGAGGCCGAACTGCCCGGCATGTGGCCCCGGGAGCCTCGCGGAGAAGTAGTGGGGGGCAACAATGGCATTATTGACGAACGCAAAAAGTTAAAACGAAGAAAAGGTGTGAATGAGTGAGACTGATAGGAAACAGCCGGGTTGCTCATTTGGCATCCGATATTATTAATTCGATAATTCAATTCGCACATATTATTTATTATTATTATTATTATTATTATTATTATTATTATTATTATTATTATTATTATTGTGAACTTCAGTTTAACAACAAAAAAGAAAAAAATTGAATTCGTAATTCACATTAATTGAAAACCCATTTTTTTAAACTATCAGTTTCTTATTGATTACGATTACGAAAATAATATCTTAGATTTTGTCAAGTGAAATGACTTCACCACAGTTTCTAAATATGTACTTTTTTATTATAATACAATTCTGCTCACCACTTGAACGTTAATAATTTTCTCTGAATTTACCTGAATTAACTGAATTAACATTAAGTTAATCAACATTTAGTCATTCTAAAATTTTGATACGAATTTTCTTTTTTCTACGTTTTTTGGTCAATTTTTCATTTCATTTTACGGACTGCACGAAATTGTACATGTTAGTAACTGCAAGTAATAGTGTCGAAAACGAAAATTTGTTCCGAGGGCCAGGTCTTAGCGTAGAAAAAAGGTTCAGCTTCCCCCTTCCTCCGATCGCCACTGTAGACTGTGAAGCTGGCGACCTGCCTCACCCGCGACCGTCTTGACTAGATCCGGTCTCGCAAACCCGTCGATTGGGGGAATTCGAGAGGGCGCCCGAAACTTGGTCGTCGCTAGCTGCCGTTGCAGAATTGCTCGGACGGCGCAGCGACTGCAGCCCTTCTGACCGAATTGTCTGCCCCCCCGGCCCTTATCGCCCTCGTTCCGGTGTGCTCTCTTGCCCCTCCTCTGCACACCCTCATTTACTCTGAACGCCCTTCCCACGACCTCGCTCTTCCCCTTGTTCTTATTCTTGCACTTGCCCTTCACCTTGACCTCACCCTCAACTTGCCCTTACTCTTAGCCTGTTGTTTATACAGGTGTGTATTGCTCACACTTTGTTATGACACTGAGCTCAATGTATCTTTAACCTTATGATTTACTTGATTAACTCAATTATTTCTAAATTTTTAATGTATCAAAAATATAAATATAAAAAATGTACTCTTATGTAACTGAAATGGATAATTCGTATTATAATCGTTTTAGAACAAATAAGAATAATACATAATTTTGTAAAGATAAACCAATATATAAAACCTCTTGTGATTTTTAAAGAGGTTTCGAACTCTGTTGTTGCATCTAATCCCCATGTCTTGTCCTGAATCGTAACTTTAGATTGCGGATTTTTTAGAGAAAGATATGCAAGTGAAATTTCCCTATTTATAACGATCTATTTCGTTTGATGAGCTAACAATTGTTGCTATCATTGTTTTGGAGGAGTGAACTATAGACGTGGCAAAATGCGTCCGTACGCGCTACTTGCCCGCCTGAGAAGCCCTGTGCACCTATCGAGTACGAGCGACTTCTGAATCAGCACTCATTTTCCCTTCAAATCCAGAAGGGGTTGTACACGCGCAAGCTGCAGCAGAGAAGATAATACCGGAACGCCTTCGAAATTCACAGAGGATTATTGCTTCATACCAATACATGTTTGTCCGATTATTCTTGCAAATAACTAATATTTATATTTAAATTAAACTTATAACATACTTCGTTACTTATTAATTTATTTCTTACGTTATTATTTTCTTTCTACATTTGGTCTGGCATAATAATTTTGTCAAGGGATAGGAATATGCTCAAATTGAAATTTTGTACCTGTTTTTGTTTTGAAATGTTTTATTAAATGATTATGTTATTTATTGTGCATATCAGTAATGTGAAAATAATTAACAAGTCTCTAAGTAATGTATTTTCTGTAATAAAACCTTCTCTGATATCCACTGTATAATTCTTATCGGAGACTCTTTTGATAATCTTTATTCCTCACCTAAATGTAGGAAGTTGATGCAATAATTGCACTGTTAAGAAAATGCGATTACGAAATCAAAAACTTTTCAATTCAAAATGTTAAATTTTACAGGAAATTTGTCAAACCTTTACTTTTAAAATTAGCGGCAGTTGTTCTGTATACAGTGTCGCGAACTCCAGTAAGTTACCTTAGCCATGTTACGAACATGCTGGCGGTGAATCTCCATTTAAAATTGCTAGATTTTTAGAATGCTGTTTTATTAGCCACTATATCTAGGGCAGAGCAAAAGGAAATTTATTATGCAATCCTCTATTTACAGAAGCAATTGACAAGACTCTTATTCACGAGTTCCTGAATACTTTGTGAGATAAAATGATGTTTTTGATTGAAACATTACTCTATGTATATTGTTAAAAACCTACGATCACATTAATGAGAACCGACCACCAGTTTGTGGAAACCAATAAGAACACAGATGATGACAGCAGCTGCTGACTATTGCTGGCCACGCGCTACAAACAGATGTTCAGACTACTTACTCGTACTATGAGCTACCTCATGTGTACCCCAATGTGGTGTCCCAAACGACACCAATGGGTCCTTCACGTCCCATTTCTTTTCACTTTCAACTTGTGTCGCTCGTCCGCTCCTCAAAGGTTGCCCGAAACTGTCGCTCGTCGCAGTCGTTTGTTGCTTGTCGCAATGGTTCGTTGCAGTTGCTCGTCGCAGTTGTTCCGCACTCATCACAGAATTTTCTCGCTTGTCACAGTCGTTTGTCGCGCGGGACAAGCGCTTTTCGGAGGCGTTCGTTGTAGTTGCAATAGGTTGTCGCAGAAGCTAGTTGTAATGGATCGATGCAGGCACTCGCATTTAGAAGCTTGCATACAACAAAGTCTTTGAATTCTGGTGAACGATACTTTTAGTACTTACTGTAAACAGATGTTAAAAAACTAGTGACGCATGCATTGAGAGTCGGGATACTTTGCGATATTTACACATGAAAGAAGTAATGCGAAGTGTTTTTTTTGTAAAAGCCAGATAATGAGTCATACCGGTTTCAGTACGTCATCCTGCATAAGGTGAAAATTAAGCATATAAGATTAGTATGCTACAAAATTACATTCATAATTTAAATACTTAGAAATTGGAATGCAGTTTGTAAAAATTGTAAATTTTCAAAAACTAACTTTTAATATATGAAGTTTAGTAACCCATTCAACTTACAAAAATTTGTTCATGTTTAAACAAAGCAAACAGTGACGTGTATTCAGCAAGGTTTGCATTCAGTGTATACTCTAAGATAATCTTAATATTGTTTTTTCTGTTGCGTCTGCACCAAAACAAATAACATTCAAATTAGTTCAGGTTGGTCTGCAAGTATGTATGCAATTTGCAGGCACGTTGGCATTCTATTGGTACTAATGCATGCATTGTCTCCGGAGAATGCGTTAGAGGAATCCTGCGCATGCGCAGAGCCATTTGGTGATCGGGAGTGGGGGGTATACGGTCAGATTTGGCTGAAGAAATGCTGTCGCGTCGAATGCATGCTGTTGTGGGTGGGTGGGGGGAGGGGCAGGAGGGGTAGGAGGGGCAGCAGGGGCAGCAGAATCACCTGGTAGTAGAGTTATGTGTTATAATTGTTCATACGGCTTACCTGATGAGTAAGTAATTTATTGCGAGAGTGAGAGAGAGAGAGCTACGCTGTCATAGATAAGTCACGTGATTGCTTCCTCCCCTCAAGTCGTGGGCTTCCCCAACTTCCGATGTTTCGCTTATTCTTGACAGAGGGGCAACAGTTCCTTGGCTGTTGATTGCTGGCAGCTAATAGTTCATGGAAAGTTCTGATTCGTTTCAGGTATATATAAAGCTCCAATCCATGCTGTACTGGGTATTTTGGTTTGTCACGTACAATACCATTATCGTTTTGCGACCTCATATGTGTTACCGGAAAACATTTTATCACTGTGCTGCGAAGATGCGAATGGCGAATAAATAAAAAAAATCTGGGTCAGATTTGAATTCAAAAATAGTTGCAATATACTCCGACTAAACGTGCGTGCGAAAGCTTAATACATCGTGGTATACTCATTACAATTGTTTGTGCTGCAATAATTGTCTTAAAAACGTTCTATTTACGTTGCTGAATATTATTAGTACGAAGTCAGTAGTGTGGAATACGAGCAAAAAAAGGTCCCACTTCTAATTTTACTTATGATGAGTTTTAACGATAATCAGTATTTCATCTTTGAATCTTGTTCATACAAAGAATTTCAGAAAGGGAATGGGGATTTTGATCACATTTCGCCATATTGTACTAGACTCACGTACCACAAGTGAAGCGCCCAAATAATATTTCTGTATGCCTTCAACCTAATTCAGGCTTCTCCATTGCAAGCAATATATGAATTCTACCGTTCGCGATGCATATTAGTTTTGAAGAATTTGAAATATTAATTTGAATTTCTAAAACGTCGCATAAAACTTTTAAGGGTCGTGAGCTGTTCAGTGGGTAATTTTTTTAAAAAATCTCAGAAGAACAATTACAGACGTAGTCCAACGTCTCTTACACGTATATTATAGAAATTCTAAGCGTTTGCTTGGGAATTATTGATAAAAGATGACGCAAAATGCCAAAGCAAAACCCGGCGTTCCAGCTTTCGCGCTCCCGCGCTCTGAGATTTCCCATGGGGAATTGGGGGGAAGGAGGTCTTCGGAACCTCGAGGCATTCCTCTTTACGCGAAATTGTCTGCCAGAGCTCACGCCATAAGAGATGCACAAGAAGAGCCCGCTCTGTTTTGAGAAATCCAGAGGTCTGTATTCGTTTAGTATTGCGTCGTAGTTTCTGTTAGCCCTGGTTTATGTTTCTCTCTTGTAATTGTTTGACTAGTTAATCGTTGGAATTTCGACCTTTAATCTCATTTTCTCTTCGGATTCTTTTTTGTTATTTAAGGTCGCATCAACATCTAGGTCATTAGCGACCACTGTTGCATTTACCGGTATGGTTACTGTGAAGATAACATGATATGGTGATGATTGAGCATGAAAGAACGAACACAAATACAACCATGCTCGAGGTGGGACTCAAACCGCGATCCTCCGGTCCGAGATCGCTACACTACTGCCTTAGCAATCTCGGTCTTGGATTTTTGTGTAGCTTTTATTGACGATTTTACTCCCTCGAAGCGTCGGTAACGTATTTATTTTTATTTTTATGCAAAATTGTAATTTTCGCTTCCCGCAATCTCTGTGAAATCATGAAATCATCTTAACATTTGTACCACTGGCACATTACTTCTTCATCCTTGAAGCTCTTCACGATTTCCCACTATACGTCCATGCTATGATATAGCCTAAAATGAAGAAAAAATTATTTCAACAAAAGAAAAAATGCAATTTTTATAAAATTAATTCGAATACTACGTAATACGCATCACCAGGTCACACATTCATAGACGTTCTTTGCGAAAGACGAAACACACGGTTATTGAGACCTGCACGGTTTAAGGAAACGGTGTTCTCCAATTATCAAACAATCATGAACCATGAGACATGAGATACTGTATGCTTTGTGTGGACGATTGGTCAATTAGAAGATACTAGGAGGGTGCAGCTGCATGTTAAATTACGGTCTGAAATGACGACCGAGGTCTAACAGACCTATGATTCGGTTTAAACGTTGAATGTTAGATTAAATTGATTTAAGAAACCTGGAGTTTCCACTTTTTGCCTGTTTTCTTTCATGATCACTTCCTAACTCACTGTTGAATAGATAGTAGAGCTGTTTAAAGAAGAGATTTGAAATGTAGGCATTCATATTGAGAAAACCAAACAAAGGCATCCAAAATTCCTTCGCGTTTCACTTACGTTACTATGCTTACACTCAATACGAGAATATGTAAATAAGAACATTCACCTGCTTTTGATTTAATTTGTCAAGATCATAATTACCAGGAATGTTCGACTGGAAAAGTGACGCTACGATTTTTGTTTGTACAAATAGATCATAATTTAATTCAATGAAATATTGCATACGAGTTACATAACTTACATTAATGCACGTGGAATTGGTAAGTGCACTATTTTCGTATACAATTTTGTCTTGATTATATACTTTGCAATAAGCCAACCGAGTTAATTTCGTACCACGCCATAATTCCGTAACATGACCATTTATTTTTGTTGAAAGACAGTGTGAGCGCAGGCAAAAAAACATTTCAAGATTAAGCATGAAAATGACATAAAAATTGTCAGAGAAAACAAATGTACTTAAACATAAACTTATTGATAATTTCTCCAAGGCAGTATGAATATCACCTACTTCTATACTTTTACACAAATTGTCTGCTGAACTTGGGAACGCTTCGATCTGAAATAATAAATATAATTTGTTTGGATGAGAGTATATTGTTTTGGTTTGCACCAACAGAATGAATTCCATGTATTCCCAAACCACAACTGTTCATGAAGATTTTTATGAAAAATTTGTAAAAGCAGTGCTTATTGAACGAGGCGATGAAAAATACAGAGATTAAAAAACAAATATAATAAATCAATGCATTTTTCCGATTTTATATCCAGTTATATTGAGTTGATAAAAATTACCATTTTTCATTGTAACGAAAGGGAAAAATAATTGCTTCACTGCAGTATACTCGAATAAACTGTTAAACTCTTTTCAATCGAGATTTTTACGGGAATGTTTTTATACTTTACGTTCTAACGAGTGGAAATATAATTTTGTTTGGGTACTTGAATTCTCAATAGTAAAAATTTCGAGATGAAAATTAGAAATGTTTTTACTGGTAGCTCTTGAAGTAAATTTGCGTTGTTAATTTATATGTTTTGTAATGTTATCTCGTAAAATAAAACCCGAATAGTCTCGGACATATTTTCTTTATGTTTCCTCTTCAACAGTCATGATATGCGTGAAAATCATAAAGCTTTATTTTATAGGTACAATTTGCACTTCTTGAGATTGCAATTTAAATGAAGACATTTTTTGGAAGTGGTGGGGATTATTAAATAATTTTTTACACAGATTTTCCTTCAACATCATTACTTAGCTGGTAAAATGTTTTGATTTTCTAATTGTTTCTAATTGTTGTAATTGGTTCTTATTGCTAGATTTTTTCACATAAAGCCGTTCCTTCGACATGTATCTATTGCAAAATTACAAGGTAGATTTGTTCCCCATTACAGAGAAATCCACATGATATGTCGAACGTTATGTGATTCACCACAGTGCCATGTGATCTTTTAAAAGAGGTTTAGTTATGTCAAATCATATTGGCACATTATGTACTGTAACTCTGATGACATGGGACATTTGTGTATGGCATTACTTTTTGCTTGCACACCATTCAATTTTTTAAAATGAGCCCTTACTTTTTTAAATGAGATATTTAAAAACCCCTTTTCGAATTTCATTGTTTATCCTGCAGGAGAGGCTATTGACAACGAAGAGGAAGGAAAGATCGCGCTCGGACCGTGGCCCGTTTGTAAGGGTAGGGTTTCGGCATTCATCTGATTTTAATTGTAGAAATCATGGAAAACTACCGATCAAAGCAGCCGGCCTCTAGAAGATAGAGGCTGAACTCGGCCTAGCTTTCTAATTAGTATCGAAAACCCTGCCACCGCCGGGACTCAAATGCTAGGATCTCCCAGTCAGAGGCAACGCATTGCCAACAGTTGAGGCATCCAGCCACCTATTAAAATCCTATTATTGCTGAATTATTTCTTACAGTTTCAATAGCCACATTTTTTGTGGGGGTTTAATCCATTAAACAGTCGGTTACCCTAACATCCCGATGCTACGCATATTCGGCCATTCACTAGAAACCAACACACTTACGGACTCGTCTGATCTGGGGTCAGCAGAACGCGAGACCCTCCGCCTCAACACGTACATGAAAGACAAGGAACAAACAACCCTGGCGAAAGCGGCACTCGAACTCACGACCCTTCGGACCGAAGCGTTGAGTCGGTACACGCTCTTAGCAACCCCGGCCCTCCTGTCGGCTCAAGCAAACTTAATTAAATAAATTGTTTGGAATAGTATGCCGGACTTTGCAGTCCGCTGAGGCTTAATCCCGTGAAACGGAACACGAAAAAAAAGAACAGTTGCAGTAAACTAGATCCATGATACTGTAACGAGTTCCCTTGTTACCCGTACTGAATCTTCGTCTCCCGGAAGCAGTGGCGGTTCTCGTCGGAGCACGGGGCGTGTCGGTTGGCGAGGCGGTTGCGGCACATGAATCGGGTGGGCGGGGCGTCCCCGATCGTCGACCCCCGCCCCTGGCCACGCCAGCGCCACGCAAGCCACCAGCGCCGCCAACGCCCTCAGAGCCGCCGCAAACTCAGCGCCGCGCCTAGTCAAGGCAAATTTTCGCAAACCATCTACATTTCGATACTTTGATACATCAACAAAAGGTTTTCGATGTCGATGAAAACATCTTCTAAACTACAAAGCGCCCCTTACTTTCTCATCCGTACTTTCGCGCAAAATTACGCGAAAATTACTCAAATTTTCATTCAGGTAAAACAAATCATTATCTTCAAAATTGTAGTTGTCAGAAGACGACGACAAAATTTTGACTGTTTGCAATTCACAAAAAATCAATTTTCAACGAAAATGAAAAATGCATCACTTTTTTAAACGTCCTCCACACTATCCAAAAACAACATTTAATAAAAAAATATGGAGCTATTTTTTTGTAAATTTGGAAAATATGCCAGGGGCTTCATGTAAAGTGTCCCCCAAAATTAAAATATCGGTTTCAAATTCCGCTGCAACTACAGCCAGATCAAATGGAATATGAATTCAGCGCGCGGCAGGGGTAGCGTGGACTGCGCTCTCGCCGCCTCCAGCTCACTGCCGGGTCACCATCACTTTTGCTTCTTGCTTTCCAGGGGGGAAAGGGGCTCTAAAATTCTGAAAAATAAACTCGAGTGTCTGAATAGTAAGTGTTTACTGATTCCACCCGAGACAGTTACTGAAGTCATTTGCACCGTAAGTGTAGTACATGTTATGGCCCGGAATGTAGGGGTACTTCTCCCCTGCTGAAACGCAAGAATCTACACGTCGGCTTGCCGTTTCCCCCACCAGAATTATTTCTGAGAGGCTGTTCTCCAGCCGGGACAATCTCTAACTTCCTAAGTGGTGTTCTCACAGGTGTGTCAGGGGAGTGCAAAGTCGTCCAAAAATCTGATGTACTCATGAGGATGCTAAAACTCCCGAAATCGTTCGTGTGTTTCGAAGGGGATGTGTAACTTGGGTGTGAGACCTCCAGGTCAACGTTCCTTCAAAAGTAATGGCGTTGCAGTTGAGCTATTGCCACCGATAAAATGAATTCGAACCATTACATGTATACTCTTGATTATAATCATCAGTTGGTAGCTGTTTCGGCTTCAGTTATATGGTTTTGACTAATAAATAAGTGACGATGATGATGATGATGATGATATGATTTGCGTGAGCAAGAAATAACAAAAGTACTTACTTCCAAGCATTATATCAAAAACAATATTTCAAAATATGCAATTTTCAAACTTTCAGAGAGTTCAACGAAAGTCAGAGTTGTGCCATTATTTCAAGCGTCTTTGTTTCTATCCTTTGAAAAACAATTGAAGAAATTTATAACCTTTTTTGAGAATTATTTTTATAATTTGCATTAATCTCGAGAAGAAATTCCAGAAAAAACCTCGGTTTTAAAAACAAACCATATACTACCTTTTTAAAAGATCTGATTTTTTAAAACATATGTAGGATTTTTAACAAACTCTCTGTATTCATTGTACGTTTGCAAAGTTAACTTTTTGCAAGTTTCGAAAATTCAGAGCGTTTGCAAAAAATGGGACCGGCATCAATTTTTATACTGCCATTTGATACATTCAAGGAAAAAATTTAAGAAAGCAATTAAAGCTGTTTTTTAGTAAAAAATTATAAGTAAAAAATAACTACCATCAGCGATTTTGCACTTTTCAGAATGCGAAATACTCGTCCTATAGTGCAGTGAAGCGGGGAATAGATTTATCGATAGTTGTTCGATTCCTCTGTACTCTACAGGATAAAAACGATAAAACGTATAATTTTTTAAATTTTTTATTGATCACTGCATTTTAATTGCTAAATATGAGAATAGTCAACATTTAGGTTTTAAACATAAAATAGGCATTTATGAATGAAATAAGCATTTATAGGCACGATAAAAATTGCATATAGTATTACTTATGCCTCAAAATGAATAAGTATCCTAAAAGTTTGCTTTTCCGTTGGAGGAACAAAATAGGCATATAGACAAAACTCCGCAGCTTAGTAATGATTGATTTGATTCAAATATCTTCATAAATGATGACATCACGAATCATACACAACGAACAAGCCATTTATTATTCCAACTTCACCTTCTATCTTCTTGTTTATAATCTTCTATCTTCACTAAAATATAAACTTTCAATCTGAAAGAAACTGTTTGGTACCAGGTAAAACTTCTTCCTTATACCAGCTAATACACTCCTCTCATCCTAAATGTCCATTGTCATATTCCTTGTATTAAGCTCTTTTATTTTACTAGTGCTTTTCTCTGGAGTCTCATTAGCCAAGCTCTTTTACCTATATTTTTCTTTTGTGGCTTTTCCTCTAGCTCTTCCACTAATACTATTCGCCTGTTTTTTTAATCTAGCTCTTTTCCATTACTTCTCTTTTGTCTCTAATTCTTCGGCATCCCGCTCTTTTCTATCTAGGTCGTCATTCTATCCATGGTGTTTGTGACGCCGCCTCTCGGCGATTCGGGGAACTTCAGATCGTGGAAGCGCCCGGCCCTGAGACAGTCGCCGCTCGCTTGTGATCGAAAGCGCCCCGGGAGGTTCAATGACGGAGTCTCGATTTGCCTTCTCTTAGATAACGATGTTCTTGGAAATGCTGCCGCGGGCGTCAGCAGAGTTAGTTTTGTTCATAACGGTTTCGGCGTATTCTTTAAAATAAGCAACTGCTTTCTTGGAGAGTTCTTCTCTGTGAGAAAATTGTAAGTCAGCAAGATACGAAATACTTTGTTCTTGAGCAGTATTGAATTTCTCAATTGTTGTCAGAGCGCCATAGAAGGTATAAATTCACGCTTTTGGAAATAAAGTTCCAAATAATAATGCTGGCAATTAATGTTTCAAACATTGGATGGTCTTTTCATATTAATTTTCCTAGAGTAGATCCGGTGACACTGAATGAAATACATCGTGTGTAACACCAAAATATCTTCAGAAACATTGGGAACTAATAATGAACTCTCGCTGTATACTGGTAACACCCAAAACGATGCAGTCGTTTGCCTATTTACAAGTGTAAATGCAAGAGAATAAAAATAAAGATATTCTAAATTATCTAAAAAACACCATTGTCAAAACATTTCTGTCAACAACAAACATGTTTCCTCTTTTAACCTCATTGACGACTAAAATGTTCCTGTTTGTTTTAAGATCTTAATTTTAAATGAATGTTAATTAAATATATTAAATAACATTGATTTAAAATTGTTGAACTGAATGGTTTTAATAAGCATGGTTATGATATTCTTTGACCAGAAAAGCAATTCTACGTGATGACGAGGGACGTCTAGATATTGTGTTTATCTTTAACTCTGAAATCGTTATCTGTTGGCGTTTGTGCATAAATATGAAATCATTAAGACTTGTGCAGGAATAATGCGGTCAGGGGTATGGTGTGAACAGTTTGATCGTCGTCTTATTTGCTTACTGGATACGATGGTTTAACTTGTATACCAAAGGTAGATGGACTATCGACTTGGATATCGACCAGAATGTGAAACTGAAGCAGGACATGGGTGATTAAACAGCAAAGCAAGCGTCATGTGTTTCGTCTGACAAACTAACAATGGCGCTTCAAATTGGCACACGTGACAAACTAATATACTGGCGAACAAGTACGTCACATGTGCACAATAACCATGCAGCGTACCTGAATAGGCCTTGTGCTGACACAAACAGTCCAAGCAACTGCCTCTGCCTCCACACAGCCATTGACTTATCGCTAATGCACCTGAGGGCCCTGCCAATGTCCACATTACTTTGCAAAATCCACATAATGCACTGAATATCCCGTGGACTCATCGAAATATCCCTGGAGTAATGAAACCTATTTTGTCTGACCTGTGCCAGAGATCTCAGCAGTAGAGAGATCGGGAGAGTTTTTCAGAACATCGGGAGATATGTGTGTTAAAGAATATTCTATAAAGATGTTTGCAACTTTGAAAGGTAAATGTAATAGAAACCTATTAATTGCCACTATAAACATTTATGTATAATCTATCATTCCAAAGACTGGTAACAATCGAAAAGGCGTAACTCGTAAAAAGCTATGTTAAAATTTTACGTTTAGTATATTAACATTTTTTTGAATGTATTCAATAAATATTGTAAAATATTTTCACAAGATTTATTATATTATTTGTGTAGTGCGTTGGAAAGTTAATACTGCAATTTTTGTTTTCTTTTAAACAAAAATTTTTTTGGTCTCATGATATTTTTGGGGAGATGATTAACTGCCTACAAGACCTAAAGTATGTGGAAGCATGGTAGGTGAAAGCGACTTGGCAGTATGACTAGACCATGTGGTTTATGGAGGTGATGTATCTATAAACGCGGTAGGTGGGGCGATATGATAGATGGAGGCGATGTAATATGACTAGATGTGGTAGACGGAGGCGACGTGGTGGATGGAGGTGACGTGATAAGTCTAGGTGACGTGAGAGATGAAGGTGACTTGGTAGATTGGGGGCGACGTGGAATAAGGAGGGGACTTGATAGAAGGAGGTGGCTTGGCAGATGAAGTTGCCTTGGTTGATTAAAGTGACGAAGTAGAAGGAGGCGACGTGGTAGATGGAATCGACGTGGCATGTTTAGGTGAAACAATAGGCGTGGGGAAACTGGTAGATACACGCAACGCAGAAAGATGAAGCGGCGTTGATAGACAAAGGACACAGCCGGTGGAGTAGAGTGGCGAGTAGAGTGCACGACGTGACGACCAGGCGTGTCACGGGCCGCAGGGTCGGTCGCCACGCGAAGAGCAGCGCTCGGGGGCGGCGGGTGGCGGGCGCCCACGTTTTCGCCCGTGCGTTCCCTTTGAAAGGGCGCCCTCCCGCCGTGAAAGCCCTGCGCGGCCCTCCCGCCCGAGGCGCCCACCGCCCGGGGTTAATCTGGCCCCGCGGCGCCGCCGCCGGCGAGCGCCGACCCCGCCCCCCTCGGCCGCTAGGGAGCGCCGCCCTCGCCGCCACCGCCTGGCTTCTCGGAAGGGCGCGCGCGGGCGCTGCGGTGACGCAAAACGCCGCGCGGGGCCGCAGGCGCCATTTGCTGGAGGCGACGGGAAACGCGAAATGGCTGCTGCGAACCAATGAGAAATAATACATTTAGTAATAAATTATGCAATATAAAATTTGGCGTAATAAAATTTGGCAACTGTAATAACAAACTTACCTTTCAAGATCTTTATTACAATTTTTACGTGTTATGTAGTACGTGTGTTTGGCATTTTAGGGTCCAATGAATATGACTTTTGCCTGCTAACGGTGATCCCAGGTCCGGGGCTTGTTTTTGTTATGCTGTCTGGGAGTAACGAAGACATGTAGCGTGCATATCGTACTCGTACACCGTATCTGGTTTACTTGGCTTCCTTGAAGTTTTCTTTCTTCTTTCTTGCCACAGCAATATTAACAGAGACGATTGAAATGGAAAGGTACAGCTGGAGTTTCATCCTGACATGGAATCACACCCGGAATCACAACATGGAAAGCTAGTACGCTGTCATGCACCACCCGAGGGGAACCGAATTTTCACTAAATCAAGTAAAATTTTGACAACCATATCTGTCGAAAAATTTCTTGTGGTTTTCGCTGCTATCACTAACGCAGTATTGTAATCTAAGACGAGAATCCCGAACGAAAACATCTGCTATATTGACTTAAAATTATCAATTGAGATTTTGGAAGGTTTGTTGCTGAGTGGTGTCGCCTTATCATTGCGTAGTAAGTGGAAGATTCTTAGTCTAACCGCAATATTTTAGTAAAATGTATGTGTTAGGGGCTCAAACGCACATCGTCGCTTCTTAACACGATATCTGCTGAGTGCATTCTCAACAAGCTGCAAACGACACTGCAGTGACATTTTCTTGCGCTACACCTGAATCCCAACGTAGGGGATGGGGGCTGTCGAGAAATGCATGCGAAATGTAATTCATTCACACTCTGTAGTGATTTATGTACATTCTAGATAAAAAAAAATTCACTGATGGGTGAAAGCACTATTCAATATTTTCAAATTATAGGCAAGTTGTCGCTTTAGTCAGTAAGGTATGTTATATTTTACTTTGTAAGTTTCTACTTATTTGGGACAATGAGAACTGGATCAACTGAAGAAAAAAAATCTCTTGAAGTATGCCTTTTTCTTCACAATGTTTCAAAGATTGTTGTAACTTCAACATGAGGCAAATTTTAACACTTTCGTATTAAAAATTCAGCATTCTATAATGAAGTGAAGTCTATTTTAATATCAATGTTAGTTACTATATCTGACAGAATGAATAATCCATAAGAATTGTGAACAAAGGTTTCATCATTTTTGTAGTATTTCCAGACATTGAGATTTTGTTAAGTAGTTCGCGATGGTGCAATCTTTGACTCTCATTTTTCTTCAGGTGTTCCAATCCTGATAGTTCTAATAAGTGGAAACAAAAAATAAAATAATCATAAAAAATATATAAAATTAGGTACGATGTGGTGAATTAATAATCTACTTATAGTCTGTTATTGCACTCCGCTCTCTCCTTCTAATATTTAATATTCCGTAATATAATAATATGAAGGATACAGACATCAAAATTTGATTTAAAAACAACAATTTTGTCCTTTATTAATGCGTCGATCACTATGAAACACTAAGACATATCGGTCAGAAAATTTATCTCTCTACGATGCACTTAGTAGAAGATTCCACAAAGAATTATTTTCGTTTTCGGGGGTTTAATTTTTACTTCTTCACTCAAAGTATAGTGTTACACATTTCGTCATTTACTCTTTGAAGGGATGTAATGCCCGAAGGTTATTCTATTACAGGAGACGAGTAACCCGAGAAGTGCACCGGCTGAGCGTCGAACCTCGGCTTTCGCGCTTCGCTGCCATGTAATAATGGGTCACGCGTACTTTAAATTAGTTTTAGTTTTGTGAACAAGCATAACTCTCCCCTTGTGACCTTTTGTGCTGGCATTAATCTTGTTAGGGTCTCATTCCTACTTTCATCATGTTGGAAACGCGAACTTTAAATGTATGAAATATGAAATCACTTAAATGCCCAGCCACGAAGGAGAACGCGTAGGAGAGCAATTGCATTCTCTGGAACGACTTTTTTCCCGTAGTTACTTCTCATGCATAAATGAGTATCTGTTCCAACGTACAAACGAAATTTTCCGCCTCCCTTGGGCAGTAAAGTGGATAGACCAGGGAGACTTCGGAAAGGAAGCTTCTTGAGATAGAGTAAACGGGTAGGACGAAAAAATGTGGATTTTCACGAAACGATTAAAGTAGAATTAGTTCACTCGATGTCAACTAAAAATGCATTTTAAAGTCCCAGATATCTCAGTACAATATTTTAAAAGCAAATTGAATCCTTACTGTTGATGAAGTGTATGACGATTTACTTTAGACATGGAGTACTTGTTAACAATTTCTCTTCATTTATGTAGTGATCCAGCAATTTGTGCTTATCCTAGCGATATCGAAAACTAAAATATCTACAAATGACGTACACGAGACAACTATAATCTATTTAATCAATAGCCTTATCGGATGTATGAGTTATATTATGGCAGAGTGATTCGAATTTAACTTAGGTGGCACTAGGGGTTACTTTGGTCTACCTGTTATCTGCAGCAAATGGGAATGAGAGACTCATTCCCATTTGCTTCATTTGCTATACGAGGAAAGGAGTTTGATGTTCAATCTCCAAATCGTCAAGATTTAAAATATGCTTTTGAAGAAGCTAGTACACAAATCTATTCTATTTTTTTCGGAGCCTTTAAAACATACTAATAATTTGAGACGCACGTAAAATCACCAGCGAATGTTATAAACTTATTTTCATCTTAGACGTGTGATGATAAATGAACTAAGCATCAAAAATGGGTAATTTACTCTTACCGTTTACAAAATGTTTTTTCATTTAACTCAACGTCGTAGTGGAATTTTGTTTTCGAGATCAGAAATGCTCTGACCTGCTAATTACTAGTAAAAGTGACGAGGAAACACTTTTTCAGCCAATGCACTCTCAAGTAGGCGTGTTGCAAAGACGTTTCTTTGAAGATCCTAGTGTAACGTAAAACGAAGCCAGCATTAGCAATCGTGGTGTTCATTTCATGTGTTCATCAAGGGGGAAGTTGGTTGCATGCGTGTTGATAAAGCGAAGAAGCGTTGGTCTCCGGGAATGGTAATTTCTCTTTGGGGCGCAGTGGATTAATCGCCACTTAACCTCGATGCTCTTCATCGCATGAACCAGAAAGTAGGTCGACTCCTCCTTCGGTCCCCCGCCCCCGTTCCCCTCCGAGGCCTGACGAAGGCGCTTCGCCCTCCAATAACGAGGCGCTTATTACGCGACCCGACAGTCATTTTTTTCTCAATTTACCGCGGCGCAAGTAAGGGCAGTTGCCAACTTATTTAACGCAAACTTTCCCCCTGAAACATGCAATTTAAGAAAAGGGTGCGGGGAGAGACAGCGACGCGACAAGGAGGTCGAAGGACAGGACGGGACGGGAGAGGGCGGGGTGTTCTCTGAAAAATTAAAACGTACTATCCAGCGCGCGTCGCTACTCGACGCAGCTTCAATCTAAGTTTGCACCTCGGCCGCCAGGCTCAGCGCGCGACGTGTAGTTGAACTCGTTGCACCAGATGCCCCCGCCGCCGGCTCCTGTAGCTTTGCTCAGTGTGTTTTGGGCGGTTTCGTACTACACTTGTAGGCCTCCAGAATGAATCGCGTGAACACGTCCTCTCTTAGAAAGAATTCTTTAACGATGAATGGTAATTGCGTAATGATATCCAAAGGAATATTTTACTTCTTTTAGACTATTTGTACGCAGACACAGTGTTGACAGCGGACAGGTACTGACTGCTACTCGGCCACTTAATTTCATTACCTATTCATTCAGAAATTTGTTCCCGTTTTTATAGTATTAAATATGCATATTATTTTCATTATTTTTATCGCATTACGTTTTACACATAATCATTTATAACAACACGACCGTTCGTAATTGAGACAACGTATCACATGATACTTTTAAATTTTCAGATTATTGTGAATTTTTTGGCAATAATATTTGTAGTTTCACGCTTGTTGTTATTCCTGTGTTCATTTTTTTAAATCTTTGCCTTTCTATAGAAATCTATCACGCGTTAATCGAAAAGAACATAACACAATATGTTTTGCCGATGAGATGGAGGCAGAAAAGTTAATGTCCAAACTACATTAGAGCGCTGCCGCGCAGTTTGATAATACTGATAACAGTTTTCCTAGCTATAGTGTTTGTTGACGTTTCTGTGAATTCGCTGTAATACGACAGAAGTTAATATGTCAACCCTTCAGTTAGTCATAGTTAAAATAGGATATGTACTCATAGTAGGATGTGTAGCTCACCAAAAGAAAAGTAAATCTTACGAGGAATACTTCCACCAAAATTATAATATGTACTTTAGAAATTTCTGTAGAAATTACATATTTCACTTAGGTATTTTTCACATCGGTGTCATGCCTAACGAATCACATTAGCTAAAGTGAAATCATTTTTTAAACGAAGTGTTTTTATTTGTAATTTTTTACTTCTGATGTTAACGAACTTGTAATCTGTAATACAACTATTATCGAAAATAGATACAACTATTATCGAATCAAATTAGTTAAGATGAAGTCAAAGGGGTCAGGTGCCATAATAAATCGGTAGTACCACGACTACGCAGAAAATTATTCCACATTTGCAGTGTTTTGTTCGGATGGAGTAAATGAAAAAAAAATCCAAATTTGAGTATAAGTCTTAAAGATATATAACTTTATACATATTCATTATCCTAGATCATCAATTAACATCAATGTGTTAGTTGCATGTAGTATGATGTTACGACTTTCACGTTATTAAGTCTTGGAAGTATTCTGTGGGCCCTAATTTAGTTTTCAGCGTGTTGAATGGAAGTTAAAAAAACTACATTGTTGTTACGTACGTCAACACACAATAATAAAGTTTGCTCTCCTGTCTTATTTTTTCGTAGAGAGCACAAAATATGAAAAGACTGTGAACATGAAATGGATCACCAAGAGGGAGAAACGAATATTCACGCAGTATCATAGAGTGGGATTTACAGCACTCTGCAACCTAAAGACATTCTATTTGTAGCCATGACAGCTGTGACACAGGCATCATACGACTCTCCATTGTCGGGGAATAGTGAAGTGCGAAAGTCCTCTCAGCAACTTTGGAACTCAACGGCTAATCCTGGGGGAACACGAAGAGACGCGACGCCAGCCTGGACAGACAGTGAGGACAGGACCTCGTTTGGCCAGGAGGACTTCTCGCTTCCCTCTACTCGCCCCTCACTTCCGGTCGTCCTCCTCTGACTAGTCCCCTCCCCCTTCCCCATCCGCGAGCAAAACACGCGCTTCTGTTTTGCCGCCTCGACACGTTCTGTCATCTCGCCTCCATCCATCACGGCCGCCTGCGATCTGCATGGCCCGCACCAGCCAGGAGGCCGTGGTGCTCCGCCCTGCATCACCCCCTTAGCCGCCCCCCCCCAGCCGACCACATCACCCACTCGCCTACCCGATAGCTCGCCCGCCCGCTC